>JASANE010000660.1:0-33856 GCA_030248225.1 Trileptium ribeirensis
TTATACTATATTTGAGGATTTTTTGTAAGAATATATACATAAGAAAACATGGAGATTTTATCTGCAGCCAAGAACAATATCATAAATATACCAGTTGTGTTATGAGAATACCGGGTATTTCATTGTATTAGCCATGCAATTTCATGGTTAATCACTGAATGTGTGGTACGCTTACTCATGCGACAGCAGTTAGGTTTTTGCCACTTGCTGACGCTTTGTATAAACCAGTTATCTTTTGTTGCTATATCGTGTGTGACTAAATTTGGACGCAGCGCTGATTTTGAAGCAACGCTAATTTTCATTTTTCTCGTTTACCAAGGTCTCTGATTCAATCACGCCGATGAAATTATTTCAAACTAGCACATTTATTCAATAGTTAAATCGACGCAGAATATCTAAAATCGTTATTAAATTACCCCCCGACCATAATGTTACGCCATTTTGCTCCAACAAATTTATATTAGCGTTCCTATTTCTAAATTTTATTTGAATTAATCGAACATCATCACTTGTGTTTCATCATGTTTTTGACAATATTAGTTGGAACAGTATATATTCTCACTGAGCTTAGCGCATGCTTGAAGTCTGCATTTTGTTGTTAAATTGCGGCCTTTAAGCATGACACACAGCTGCATAATTTCAGTCTCTTAGAAGTATGGCAGCGTAAATCGTTTTAGTATATTATTTACCTTAATATGTGTACACATAAGCCGTATTATGTTAGTTAGTGACTCCCGGCGTGTGACCAAAAACCTACGTACTGGCGCAGCCAAATCCGGTCCGTACAAATAAAGTATATCGCCAAGCTATGCTAGTACGTCCGTACCAATCCGGCAGGACCATGTCATTTTTTCATAATTGGAGCGGACTATGTAAACTAAATTTATTAAGTCTAATACCAGCGCATTGCGTAGAAGAGAATCTGGTCAGCAACGTATTTAAAAAGCAGCAAACAATATGTTGAACTTGTCGCAAAATTAGAAATCAAACAAAAAACTCAATTTCAAACCTTTTTGGCGGCACGTGTAAGCTAATCTAGAAGCTGTGTAATGTTTGAGTACACTACAAGCGAGACCAACTGAATCGTTCTTTTGCGAAGTCAGTTTACGATGTCATAACCGACGACAATGGCAATCTTATTCATGCGCCATTTGCGATATAGCAACACGTAGGTGCTGTTCGCGCTTACTATTACACGATTTAGTATCGTACGTCAGTAAGATCAAACCTCAGAAACGCGATTCCAATCGCGATTCGTATCGCGTTCTATTATATTATATAGGCTTAGACTGCAAAGGTTGTTATGTAATACAGCGTGTCTTTTGATGATCTGAAATAAACCTGCGAATTCGTACTCAGATTGCTTTCGTACGTCGCGGAGCATATGTTCGCGTTGGGTAAACTACAAATACCGATGGCAGAATTCTGACCGTGAATTTTTGTACGATTCAGTTTGCTTAAACAATGTTCATTTTTATGCACGGAAACACCACTCTTCAAAAGTGACAGGTATTTCATACAAATATGACATACGTTAACTATTTGTAGTTTAATCTGACCATAATGCAGTCTGAGTAACACAGGCATTACTTAATTTACGTGCTGCTTTTAGCTCACAAATGATAGATGGTAGTGACAGTGCTGGGCTTAATTTAAGTTTATCCTTCTTAAAATTATAGCTTATTTTTACGACATGTAACATTCGAAGTAAACTGATATTCAATGCTATGATACATGTTAACAAAAGTTGTAGCAAGAGCTGATGATTCTTTACTGAAGAGTATGATAATCTTCAGCTTTTGTATGGTAAGCCTATAGAATGTCGCGGTGCGTTTCCCGCTGTTTGTTCTGCATTCCATTTGGAGACAGTTTACCTTTCCCTGACTGGATTTCAGGGCGGTGGATGTCTGTGGTATATGGTTGTTGGGGAACAAATTGTCCCCTCTGGAAATCCAAGGGGTACAAATTGTACCAACCTCGAAATTCAAGAGAGACAAATTGACCCTCTCGAAATCCATGGAGGACAAATTGTCTCCCATCACCAAATACAGGGGGAGACATTTGTCTCTACATGAAACGTAAAGGGATAGGTGAACTATCCGTCATGAAATACAGGGTGAAGATTTAAACACACCGCGATATTCCTGAAGGCCTAACATGCATGAGTGTGATACGGTTCAGTAAAACAATCAATTAATCATCCACTCTTGGATGCACAAATAATATTTATCTTTATCGAGCCCTGCCCTTGTGATGAGTTCTGGCTTCTGTGCTACAAACTAAAATTTGATAATCTAAGGTTGCCCTAAAATGCCTCGGTGGTCGACCGCAGCTGGCGAAACGTGCCTTTAGAGCTATAGTGGTTGTTGTGACAAAATTGCAGCCCTTGTGCACACCGCTTAACATAAATGATGCATAAATGTTAAATATTTGAAATCAGGACATTTCACGTCAAGACACTGTAAGAATGGGGCAGAGTGGTAAGCTCCACTACTGTTCCACAGAAGGAAGGCAGGTGTAAGCCAGCCGCCGAAATGTTTCAGTAACACCCTCCTTATCTTTTGAGTGCCATTCTCCAGGATAGCTTGCCGCGCCCCTGATTCACTTTGCGATACATCTAACTCCTAACTACTGATGAACCTTATTGCACAAAAATTCAGGAATCTATAAGCGTTTTTTATAAAACCCACAATACAATCTATTTAGTATAGAAGACTGAACCAAAATAGTATTTTTGTAGCAAACATCTAGTTATGGTAGTTTTGACATGTAGTATATTTTGGGCATGCATGTACAAGCTATAAAGATGTGACGCCGGCGGTCAATTTTCATTTGTTTCAGAAGCCTACCTTGTGGCGGTTAAAGTATGCTTTGTAGAAAACTTCGGTTGGCGTAATGTAATGCACCGTAAATTTGGACTTGAATTAATGTTATAGTCTCAAAAAGGCTAAACGCTGAATAGGAAATCCTGACACCAAGCTATGTGATATAAATATAATATATTGGTCGCCACAAGACATTAAACAGAAAAGAATGGAACATCAACTTTCTTCAACAGGTCCATAGTAAAAAGTAGCATGATCCGATATAGCATGCTAAATCTTTTTCTGACCGAATGGGGTGATATAGTATAAAAATAAAAACGATACTATAAAATTTGGTCCTGTCGGATCGGATGCAATGTTAATACGACCTTAGAAGGTAAATTATGGGAAATATGAGTCGCATGCTCAAAACTATGTTCGTCACTAGCGGAGTAATGGTAATGCTCCCTATTTTACACTGAACGTACCTGTTTAGAATACCGCTTGACGCATAATTTGATACACCTTTTGAATAATAGTCTATTATAAGCAGTACACCATAAATTATTGAAAGAAGTGTTCATGCGCTTTTTACATTATATTGTTTTGAACCCATTTAGTTCGGTATTTCCTAGAATCCGTTTGGGAAATCCATCTAAACATACGTGTTGGAAATCCATATAAGCACGCGTCTTGGAAATCCGTCTAAACATCCGTCTTGGCAATCCATGTAAACTTCCGTATTGGCAATCTATCTGAGCATCCTTGACGAATACACTATTAAGCATTTGCATTGGAAATTCATATAAGCATCCGTGCTGAAAATCCATGTAAGCATATGTGCTAGAAATCCATCCGAGTATCCGTGTTGGAAACGTATCTGGGTATCCATGTTGAAAATCCATCTAAGCATCCGTGTTGTAAATTCATCAGAGCATCCGTGTTTGAAAGCCATCTGAGCATCCGTGTTGGAAATCCATCTGAGCATCCGCGTTTGAAATCGATCAGAGCATCTGTGTTAGAAATCCATCCAACCATATGTGTTGGAGAACTATCTAGGCATCTATGTTGGAAATCCTAAGCATCGGCACTTTATGTTAGTAATTTTTCGCTAGTATATGCGGAAATTTCGCCCCGGGCTCAAACGGAGATTGCAATCGCAATTTATTTTGATAATATTCAACATATTCAAAGGTAATTCAGATTTTTAATGCTAAGCATTGAATTTTTCGTATTTAATATGTATATAATCCTACCGAAGCAAGGTTTAACATATATTTTTAGTTTTTCGATGAAGACGACCTGTATTTAGTAGAAAACGTCACAATAAAACCTCTCGTTGACGACCACTACGAGTGTATCACGCTCAAATATACTAACTTATAATAAGTCCCGCTATCGACATAATGCGGGACAGTTATAAAAGAAAGCTTATCGGTTCTATAAATTCAAAGTCTCCCACAAACGTGCTTTACTGAAAGAATCTATTAACAGGAACTATGAAATAATTACATTAGGTTTATAATAAAAGAGTCAAAAATGAAATGTTCTGTGTATTCAGGGGTTGCTTGGTAAAACATCGCCCGCTGTACATGTCTTGCGATTCCAGCGGTACGTGGCTTCAACGAAGATCGATGCTTTACTTCTTTTATAAATTTTTATATAAGCTAAAAGTAATGAAAAACCCAAGTCAGGGCTAATAACTTGAGAAGAAAACTTGCTAGGTAAGAAATATATTACCCATAGTAATTTAGCAACAGAACTTCGAAATATCACAATTGTACGTTCTAATTTAGTTAATGTTAAAAACTGTCATATACATGTTTTATATATATAGATGATGCATCCTAGGCCACGATGATGGCTATTCAGGTCAGGTCTGGGAGTTTGACTGTTTAAACAAAAATTAACCACCGGTGTGACCCACGAAATACTGGTATTCAAAGTTTCTGACAACCTTAATTTCAGAATAAATGTAAAGAATTTTTCTGGAATTTTTTGAAACGAAATGAATTTCTCAGAAATGAATTTCTCTGATGAGATCTACAGTAGCTTGTTCTAAGTTGTGTGACGATATTTAAAATTAGAACTCGATGAAACTAAATTTTTTGGTTTCGATAACTGCTCTACCGAAAAACATGAACTCTAGATGAATATGCTGCAACCTTCAAATATACATGAACAGAAAAATTAGAGCAACACTTTTTTCGGATATACATTGGTGTATTTAGAATTTTCATTTGGGGAAGGCTAAGACATGTTCAAGTCATACTGTTTAGTAGCGGCCCGCATCACAGAAATCCTTTAATGTATAATTCACCGATGTTAAAAATAAGTAAAGGGGACCCTTAGTAGTTTTGCGAGTTCGAAAATGGGGTTTCATTGATCAAAGGTCTCCTCTGAAATACTCCAATGGATACAGGCAATACATTACATCATTTGCCCGACATATTATCACTCCTGCCCATTGCTATTTTGGTGTTGTGAGCTTAATATTTACTATGCATAATGTCAAATATAGTTAATATAATCAAATTATAATGTTTTATTTTGGTATTGTATTTGACTATACTAATGACTTAATTACTAACATAGTCAAATATAATGCCAAAATAATATGATCGGTGCAAACGTTCGTCAGTTTCTATATGAATCAGAGTCGGCAACTTGACGCTAAGCCCGATTTGAAACACCTTTTTTCCACCAAGTAAACTTGGATAAAATTCATTCGGGTACGACCAAATCGGAAAGACTTCGGCAATAGCTAACCGTTTTAAAGCGTCTCCATTTGCGCAGGAAAAGTTCAAACCGATAAGACTGACCACCCCAAACTAATACAATTTTTGATTTTAACTGTCTTCGCAAATACATTTTGCATTAGTTCCCGCGTAAACGAATTCAATTGTGGATGTTTTAAAATTATGCTTACATGTTGCCGGATCGTGTAGAATGGTTAGTTTACAATTACAGTAGCCGTCACTGATTCCTTGGTGTCTTATACGTTACACGCATCCACATCTTTACGTGCTCATTGGTGTTGTTACCTCCTAAGGGTCAAACGTCCTAAGCTTTCTCTACCGCCTAAGGCTTTCCATGCACGCCAAAAGCGGGAAAATTTTACCAATTAAACCCGAATTACTAAAATACGAGGAGCTGTTGGGAAAATGGGGCAAATTATGAGAAAATATACGTACAATAGAGTAATGGAATTACTCTAGCCATCTCAACCCCGCACCAGCCCCTCATCCAATGCGCATCTTCCCGCTCCCCTGAACTGGCAAAGCCTATCCCTAAGCCGACGGATTTGGGGAGCTCTGGTTTCCGCTTTGTATTTTTATGCAGACTGAATCTAAAATCTATTAAGCATCGACACGCGAATACTGCCGCCATATTTAAGTTTACGGATACCTTTCATCACAAAGTCCTTGCCAAAAATATATTTACAACGACACAGTACTCATGTCAGCATTTACATACTCATGCGAATGTACAAAAAAGCAGAGAAAACCAAACATTATACTATTCCTGCTTCAACTTTATAATACAGTTGAACGCGGGAAATCAAAAATTTCCATGAAATGAGTGGTACTTTAATATCAGATCAGTGAACTGGCTAAGATCAAATATATTTTAGCACGACGAATATTAACATTTAACAAATCACGAATGTGAAAAATGATACAGCGGTCACATCTTATTAAAGTATCCGTTTTAAAAGAAAGAGTGGAAGT
The DNA here is from genome assembly GCA_030248225.1 of Trileptium ribeirensis. NCBI lineage: Eukaryota > Metazoa > Nematoda > Enoplea > Enoplida > Thoracostomopsidae > Trileptium > Trileptium ribeirensis. The sequence continues at coordinate 6,536 of JASANE010000660.1, forward strand.
TATATCTGCACGGTCCAATCTGAAAAGTGACGTAAAAATATTAGAAAACCAGAATATAATTACATCTGTTCAGGCAAGCTGGGCGTCGTTTTCAACTTCATTTTATCCACGAATGAACACGTAGGTCTTTTATGTATTAGTTTGGTCCACTAAATTAAATCCATTCTTAAATTTCGTGCTGAAAGCGAATCTAATGTCAAACTATCTTTATATTTTAGGTATATTTTGTGAGTTGTACTTTTGTGTTTAGTAGTTGGTTGAATATTATATATACATAAACACCAGTGACCAAGGTCAGTCAGCTTGAGGAAGCAGATGATTGCGGCAGCGGGGGTGGAGGGTTGAGGGGTGGCCGTCGCTGCGAAATAGGTGACTAATCAGAAATTTTCTCGCAGTCTTACCAATTGTTCTTCATAATTTTACCTATTTTCCCTAAATTCCCTTTAAAATTATTGTGAAAAAATTTCTAAAATTTTCTACGCGTCATCGATGCGCAGAGGTTGGGAGGGTACGTAGTATCAGGGGTATAAATATGTTTTAGGGAGGGCCGACCCCCTGCCAAAAAGGGGTGCTTACTATATATACGTACATCATACATACTATTTTGTATCGTATTTGGTAATTTTTTTGCGTTTGGTATAGCTTAGGGCAGTATCGTGTTTTGTAAATGCCATGCGTAACTGAAGTGTTATACATTCTGCTATATTAAATTTGTAACCCAACTGATTTTTGGGTCTGAGAACTTCGAATTTCTGCGCATTTTACTGCATCCAGGACAATTTGGCTTATGTATATCTGTTATGTAAGCTGTCCAATATTTCATTGATAAGTTTTGTCTAATAACCCTGTAGCCGACTGTCGCATTCACCAAACGATGACACGTCTGCAAAGTAGCTTCAGACTGCTACACTGTGACCATTTGGTTAAAAGGTGCATTGTTGCTGGAAAAATTGCCAATAATATAAAAATAAACACTTGTCTGTTACTAGCTAAGTAATTCTTTAATTTCCAACTACCGTTGGACCATTAGTGAACTAAAGTCGAGAAACAATAAACAATTTTTGTGTCAAATCCGCAGCTTTAAAAAAACGAAGGACAACCTTTTATGATATTTTGCAGCAAGAATATAGTACCCTAGTTGTACCGTTTGCTGTTTTGGCTATGGCCAAGCAGAAAAACAGGTTTCTATTCGTTTATAATTTATATACTGTAGGGATTGATATACTGTGAACAAAGGCACAGCAAGATACCCAGAAGTGATTGGGGCCCACCCAAAAGCGAGTTCAAAATGGCGGAGGCCGCCTTCCGGCGGACTTCCTTTTGTTTAAAGTAGGGCCCTCTTGCTGTGTCCCTGTTGGTTAAATTATTCTATAGCTTGGACACAGCAAATTCTCGAAACCTGGTTTTAGTTTTTTCTTTCATGTTTGATTTTTTCAAGTATTACTAAAAGTCAACTTCTACGGCAAATGAATATTCGCCAAGCGAGACGCTCCGTATAAAGTGAAGAATTTTTGATATTTCGAATAATTGTTCTGAACGATGCACAGTGAAGCTGTATCAGTCCATTAAGTCGAGGCTGTCATAGGCTCCTATCCTCAGCCGTTGAACTCTCATGCTGAACAATTTGGTGCACCTGACTATCACATTTCAGTTAAACACTTCAACATGAGCGCCGTAACAGCTCGCAACAGCGCCGTAATGGTTGCTGCAACCTAAGGTTTTCAAACCAACGGTTAACATTTTGCATTTCGTACATTCATATAGAAAGATGTTAAAAAGTATCCTCAATATTCAATACAGTTGCGTCAATTTATTGCCAATATCTTTAATAATATTCTCTTTAGCCACTTTAATGGCAATATATCCAATCGCGCATATATTCATGCCATCAAGATAATTGGTGTTGTAGACGTTGAATTAAGGAATAAATATGTTGTTCTACATAATTTGATACCAGATCACCATTTAGTAACTCCAACACTTAGCCGTGGTTAGTTTTTTCATTCAGGTTGTTTGTAATAGCTCGTAGCTGTAGTAATTCTTTTAGTCAGTCAACAACAAAACATCACAAACGTCAGACGCATTTTGGTCTAGATATCTATAAATAAATTGAGCCATTGTTTGTGGTTCCATTAGTGTCCAGCTATTTGTGGGGTCGACGCGAGTATTATATTAGTTTCTGACATGTGTTTCATGAAATTTCCTAAACAACAACTTAAAAATGTATTTGATCATATATATATTGACAATAGAGCTATAATTATTGCAGTTTACAGTTTCTAGTCAGTGTTTTCTGCAGCCCTCTCACTATGCGGATGCTTTCTGGAATTCATTTCATGTATATGAATCAATATTTTCTTTTCAAAATCATCAAATCCAACTATTTTACAGAAATAATGGCCATTGTAACGCTTAGCTGTGGAAGTGAAATGAATCGCATCGCGTACTATCAATATACTAAGTATATGCCTTAATATTAGCCTAAACTTCATGTCTTAAATTTTAGACTAAACCTAAGCCTAAGTCGCAGTAAGCGGTTCTTTTCAGTAAACCACCTAACGTAAAGGTGACATGGGTCTAAATAATGAAGAACCGCCCAAATTACGAAATAGGCGCCATGACTAAAATTCGTATTTTTTAATTTCACTATATGCAACAGTAATTCGTGTGAGTGTAAATCTTTTATTGCCTGTAACTTTTGCAAAAGTGTCATGCAGTCCACATTTTTGTTTTTCAAAGAATGAAGGAGTTAGAATTTCAGCATTAGGAAATTAGTCGGAGTGAGGTTTGTCTAGTTATTATTTTTCTAATAACATAAAAATTATATCGACTAGGCAGTATTCATATTTACTCGCTATGTCTTCAACAGCTATATTAAAATTGAAAAATTACAGCAGGGCATTTTTGCGGATGACTAGGTGAATTTTACATTATTTTCTGGAGCAATTAATCAAAGTGTCGTTCCTTGCTGTTTATATAAAAAATTTGACTGTGCTTTGAGAATTATAACACTAGCGAAAGAAATGAAATTGAAAATATTACCCTAAAAACAGAAAGAACATTGTGCTTAAGGTTCGGCTGAAATTTCTACAGAAAGCTTCAGTATTGTTTTTCTTACGATAAATGTGTAACAGCACTTGAACCATTTGATTTTCGAAACAATTCTGGCTGGTCAAGTTAACCTTCTAGCTGCAGGTTTGGACACATATATTTTATTGGTATGAGACACAAACCGTTAGCTTGCGAACTCGATATGAGTAGCTAGAAGACAGACAGGTTTACCACTTAGCACCGCAATGTTTTACAGTATTTTAGCTCACATCATGTGATATATTTGCAGGATAAAATGAAAAAATGGAACTTCATTATTATATGCAGTTTTATCACGTTAAATTCAGGGTTGTACAGCAACTATGTTTGCAACTACCAAAAGTTGGCTTATCTATTTCATACAGAGGCGACGTAACTACCAAGGGGTCACGGGCTCCGGACCTCTCTGGTTTTATCTGTCTAGATTTCTAACCGTCCATATGTCAACTAGCCATTATGATTTCTGTTGGACATTTATACCTTTTTTAACTACATCTCAGACCTCACTTTTCAGCTTGTGGTAATTTTAAGGTGTCGCAGCTGTGATAGCCTGTAGTAGCCGAATGAACACGATCCTTGTTGCAGGTTGTGGTATTGGAATCGAATGAAAGGAAAGTTAAGATTCGGTAACAATCATAATTATATGCATAAGCTTTATACTGAGTTACTATATTGAACTAATTTAAAATGGCACAGGATCTTTACAATATCATATTCACATTGTATCTGTATATATTTGCAGTTAAAGTACAATTAATTTATAAAATAGTGATCTATTATTCTGATTTTTACTTCAAGTTAAGTCAAGTCAAGTTAACAAACATCCGGTGCTGCCGCAGAATTTACTAACGTTGAATAGTAACAGCGTTCCACTGAATGAATTCCACAAATTATCCCACTGAACACATCTGTAGACACTTGCATCCGTATCATATAGGCTTAGCAATTATGAACTCAAACCAATTCATATGCCATTGTTACAATTTTAGCAAATGCAATAAATCAAATACATTTCATACAAATGTTACATCTATTTCTAAACTTGGTAAGCTTGATAATCTATGTTTCGACGAGAACAGATAACAGTACATATAAATGTTTGGCCTTAAAGTTTATTGGGCAAATCTGAGACGTTTGCCTCATTCCACTTTTGAATGGTAATCGGATACCAGCGGTAAGATTTGAAAAGTTAGTACTCTATCACTGCTGTTTAGCGCAATATAATTAAGTTTATAATGCACAGAATGACCAAAGGTGCAAGCAATGTCATAGCCTGACGTCGGTGATGACAAATGCACGAATATACCTAAAGTTGATGGTAACTTTTTCGAACACTTGACACTACTCCCCACCGCTGTGCATACTGGCTCGGAGTAGACTCATTTGTTCCGGACTCAGTTTGGTTCCTTAGTTAGTGCATCAACCTACTTTCGTGTGAAGATCACGGCATATCACTAAAATTTTTTTGGTTTTCCTACACCTCTTGAGGTGAACGCATATTTTAATAATTTTGTGTATAAAAGTGTTATAGGTGTCCATGTTAAGAATTTCCATTCATGACTGCTATGTAGCTATGTTTATCTGGCAAGATACTTGGAATACGAAAAGAAACAAGTAAACTGCTATCTGGAGCAGAAAGTTAAAAGGCTTACGATGAAATATGAATGTGCTGAATTTCTGCAGCAATTTTCTACTCTCAGCATAAGTAATGTCTGATATGTAGTCCACATTTTATGAGCTTCAATTCGAGCATGGTTAAACCTGAAGATGTAGGTTGATTCGTAGATTTTTGGCGTAGGATTATTCGCTTGTCCGTCTGAAATAGTTCAATGCTCGTTGTTTTCATGAAACCTTGCTTAATACTCATACCACACTTTGATTAAAATGTTTAACCAATTCTTTTTTACAGCTCCAGGCGATATTCTAATTTTACTCTTCCATCATATACGTAACAGGAAGCATGGATTTGTTTTGAACCTACTTGGCAGTTTTTCATTCGTTTCCTTCTACTGTTCGTTAACTTTTATTTATTGTGAATAAGTATATAATAAGATAACACACATCACATTTTATAGAAAATGAAATAAGATGTGGGTGTGTAAGACAAGTATTTTTCAATTTCTGTTCACCTTTATGCTTAGTTGTTTGTTATCAGCGCCTTATTTTCTTCTTTACGACACTATTCGACATCTTGCCACTTTAAATGACAACTTAACTGAGCAGGTTTCTAGAGTGCAGGAAAATTATAGTCACACTTTTAAACATAATGTAAGCCATTACTCAAGCAAAACTAAGTATGTTTCTATTATTATGCTTTAACTAGTGAGCTGTATGATGTTTATGCTACATTGAATTTATAAGCTACGAGTTTGTGTTAAAACTTGGTGCTATACAAATTTAGGACACTCTTTCTCAAGAAAGAAATGTGTTTCATAATTCGATTTCGATGAGTTAAATGAAAGGAAAAAATGTAGCTAGGTCAAGCATTTATTCGCTTCTAACGAGTTAAATGCTTGTGTTTGGCTGGCTTCTCTAATATGAGCTTCAAAATTCCAACAATTACAGTGGGGACTCGGTACCTAATATTTTTTGGAAATAATAAATCACAGAATTGCTAATTTTCTTATCTCGAGCTAAATCGAAATACAGATACTAAACAGTAGCATATTACCACAGCAGCAATCCTAAAGAACAATACACTGAACGCCTTATCCAAGTTGACTGATCAAATAGAACCCAGTTACACTTTAGGCCAATCTAGTTGTTAAAGTTGTGAGCTGAATATATGTTATGTCATTCTGGACATACTGAACCTAACCCTTAGTCTCACTATAAGCTTTATATTTTACATAATGCTTAGACTGCCTCTAATCTTAAATCGGCTGTACTACCCCTAATACCCATTAAGATTTCGGTTTTTTCTAACGGTACGGACCTCCGATCCTTTTAGATGGCATGCCCATAGACTCGATTTTGCAACGACGTGATACATTATAGACAAATAAATTTAGATGGCATTTGCATACAAAATGGGATATAAATATGTAGTCAACATATCGAATACATTATTAAATGTTCGTAGTTGGCGTAAGCTGCAAACTGTTCTATACGATACTGACAATACTGGTAAAGACTTAATGATAAATATCTATTCAGTCAATTTAGTGGTTGCAGCCCTCATGATTTGCATCGACCGTTGCGGTTAGTGCACTAAATCCACGAAAACACATCGTTTTTTTATATTGAACCAACAGTGGTACAAAAAAGAAGGATTAGTCATAATAACATTTTGTAGTAATAACATAAAATAGGTATAAAAATAGAATATAAAAATAGGTTCTCTAGTTGTGCGGTTCCTAATTTTAGCTTTATTCAAGGCAAATCCGTGATACCAATAGGTCAATTATGGTTATGCTGTTTACAATTCGTTTTTGAAACATATCTTCGCAAACTGCGTTATAAATTGCGGTTTTTATTACAAAGCTATTGGCTACTCACAATCTTTTCGTTTTATTTTGCTTAGTCCAATTTTTAGGTTCTACTTTTTCGACCGAGGTGCTTCCGTGTACCTTTTAGTTTGAGAGAGTATAATTTTTGATATCTTGTATATCATCCACAGCTTATAACTACGTTATGTGTTAAGTTAATATGTAATGTATTAATAGTATTTTGTTTTTAGCTCGCTCACTTTGCTATATAAATTGGGTAAAGTTAAGTTAGTAGGTGTGATATATATTTGCATAACGTCATATCGCCAGTCTTTTTGTTTCAAAAAATGGTCAATCAACTGTCATATGTAAATATTAATGCATATTCATGCCTTGTTGAAGACCTTATTTACAGCTACGACTGGTTTGCCTGGGTAATACCATGCAACAATTGTAACATGCAATACTAACAGAAAAACTGTACAATGTCTATTAATAAACACAAGGCAGCTATTTTCCATCTTTATTTGGCTCTCGCAAAACACATGTCAGTAACGCTATTAGTAGGACATACTCAAATTACCATATAAATGAAGTTATATCGAGATGAATGATAGATATTATATTATAATACAATAATAATAATGAGAGGGTAGAAATTTGAAAATAATAAGTACTAACTACAGTTTGAGTTTAGAAGCGATGTAACTTCTAGTTTCGATTGTTCTCTATTGTACCCTCAAATAATATAAACGTCAAATGCAGTCTAATTAGCATTTTTGGAGGAAAAACATTTTGTCCAGCGAACAATAAACAATATAGTGTCATATAACCGAGCAACGTGCCGCAAAATCAATAAGATATTCTTTCAAGCAACACTATTATAGGAACAACAGTTTGTAGCATATTATATTGGAACCTACGGTAGAGTTTTTGCTTCAATGCCTTCAATTTGGATGATTAACACTTGGTTATAACGTAGATGCATTTTTCAGCTTGGTAACTGTACAAGCACAAGCAAAGGTTTCTATCCCTAAATGCGGACTCTAAAATTTACCAATACTTGGATTCGTCCCAGAGTTATATATGTTGCAACAATAAGAAGCAAATTTCATAGCCACAGATGCCAAGGTGATAAGAAGGATCCGTCCCACTAAATATGTGGTAATCTTGTACCACAACTCCTCTGTATAGGTACACTATGGTCCAAATACCAGGATAAGTATTCCCTCAAACATTTCTCATCCCCACCAAATATCTTGTATCCCTCCCAAATTTCACAGTTTTGTGAAAAAATAGTTCAAGACGTAAATCACTGTATCCAAATTTCAAAAGCGCTCCGGTCCCCACCAAGTAGAAGATAATGAGTACTCATCATTTCGATTCGACCAGCAGCTCTGGAGTTATGCGTTTCACCGAGCACATCGTTATTAAATGCTGTAAGGCCAAGCTACCAGCATGGTAGTTGAGAATATAGGCGTCCGCAAGTATATTTACATTCTTGCATACTCATACGCCGGACTCATTTAAACGCATGCATGAAAGTAGTTTGCTCCTACATTGTTGTATCGTGAATCTAGGTATAAAATACGACAGCGAGACAAAAATTGGAAGCTTTGCTGAATTGTTTTACATTTGTCCTGCAGCCAGTCTATATAATTTTTTCTAAGTGAGATTGAATTAAAGGTCAAAACAGCATCTAATGGCTTTATTGGCCTAACCATACGGAAGTTCAGCCATGACAAATCTTCCGAGACCTTGTAGTGAAACAAACTGCTTAGATATTTCATTTTAAATTTTCACTTTGGCCGTTAGTATGAAAACTAACTTCTGAAAAATGAAGCAAGAATCACACTAAACTATTTATGGAAAAATGCTTTCAGCATATATTACACTATTTTGTCGGCTATTAAAGAAGAAATTCATTAAATATTAGCCTAGTATGAGACATCGAAACGCTGACAAACTGGTAGTAACATTGGAGCTTCAACACCTTAAAATGTTACAGGCCAAAAACTTTATGGCCATGGCACTGATGACACAAAAGTATATATTTTCCAAATAGATCTGCACGCCTTAATTTTAATATTTTTACTTCTCAAGGTATTAATTTGACAGCTTTGGGGCCTGTTTGAACCATGTACAATGCGAAGTTTTTTCCATTATGTTTTACATGTTTCTATACCGACCGCATGCATTAATTTAAAATATTTTTAAATATTTTCAATAATATAATGCTCTGAGTGTGTTTTACTAAAGGTAGGAGCATGATCGCAAGTAACCTTGGAATTATTACGCTACATGGACCATTTAGGAATCGTTATGCCCAATACCAAGATTGTAAGACGAGGGCTACGTAAAAATGGCAGTCGGGTCGAGTCAGGCTGGCTATACCTGATCCAACTGTCATCATTATTGCTATGGAGGCTTCGATATTTTTAAATAAAAATTTTATTTTATTTCAATATTTCATTGTTTTTATTTCAATGTATTTATTTAGCTATTGTTTGTACGATATTTTTTAATTTAGTTCTGCAATTGCTCGTGCAGTAAAAAAAGTCCAATGATTCCACGGAAGTTTTTTTCAATCTGCGCTTGCATTTTATTATCGTCCAAGTGGCACTTCAAAAATTATTCGCGAGACGAAATGTTTACTTGTACTAAAAATGTATCAGAATTTTTGAAAATTATGTGTTTGAATTTGTTTATTGATGGAATAGTATTGCAGAAAACAATTCGGTTTCGAAATTCGTTTTTAAGGGCACAAAACTTTTATATTATTGATCATTTATAATGTATACGTTGAATATGTCAATCGGAGATCTCAACATTAAATAATCTAACTTTCGCCTTAGGAAATGGTTAAATGAAAACGATCTCTCGATCAACCTTTGCTTCACACTGAACATTCATTCATCGGTATTGGTTGATGTCAGCAATGATCTAAAATTTTTAACGCATAACAGTCAGACGCGACTTATTGAAACAAAAGTTTAAAACTACAGAAGATTGCAGTAAATCCCGAACCTTATCGTACAGTAAGTTGCATATAACATTGTAGTACAATGTTATATATCCATAATATGCTCAAAATTGAACATCACTGACGACAATGACATTAAACAGTACCTTGTCAATTTTCAAATGGCCGAAACTAAATATTAGTAATGTCCTTTTAAAGCCGACACGCACAGCAGTGCCAATCTGTGAGCTTTGTAACCAATTTTGCCGCCACCAAAATATAACTTCTTCCAATCGAACAGGCCAATTGACCGTAGGAAATGCGAAAAAGGACAATACGGCTGGGTCGGACAACTAACTAACTGCTAACTAGCTTTTAGTCCAAATAAATATTGCGTCTAGCTTATAAGAAGAACAAAAGTAATAATAATACTAGTAGTACTAGTATGTAACTATGTATTATATACATTGACGCTTGTTCGTCATCACATTTGGGTTTTAGTCAGTTAGTAGCTGGAGCTACAACACGAGACGAAAACCGATAATCATTAATGGTTTGCTGCTGCATTTTAGACTAAAATGGTGTGTGTGCGCGTGTACATTGCATCCACGAATACAGACCCGTTTGGCTATGAGAGACCGGCTGCAAAACTTTTGGCGCCTCATTAATTTATTCACGAACTGCGGCAAACTAAAATGTCCACGTTTATGCTTGTGCGATTTCAGTTTGGCTAAACTGCAAACATGTCCTTAACAACTACTTATTTATTCTCGTTCATATGCGGCGGTCTTTGTTGTGCGAGGCACAAATTGCTCAATGCGTATGACGTGCCCGTGAGTTTTTTCTCAGTTTTTGTCTCATATTTTTAACTTTTAATCTGTCGCTTTTTTCCAGTGTCAGACACAAACAATTGCTAACGTGCGTTTTTATTTGCTATTTAATTTAAACGTTGATATTGCGAACTGCTTTTATAGTTATAATAGTTCTGCTGCTTCAGCTTGGTCAATATCCGGCTGTTATTGTTATATAGCGTTTAATGAATCAGCTGCTTTTTGTGAGATCTTTCGCTATACTATGCGACAGGCTAATTTTTGATTAATTCTTTCATGCCCAAATTAATCTTTATATTATGTAATTTTTGATAGACTCAAGCCACACGAACCAGGTTGTATGATTGAAACTTGCGTACGCAAACCACTGAGCTATGTAGGAAGCTGTTGCTCGGTTCCTTAGCTACCCTCGCAAAGCAAGAGAATAAAGGTGCACTTGCAAACAATCACCGCAAACTATCTGTTAAGACATCAGTGTACAATGCACGCTGGGTCTATTTGGTTGGACCCAGCAGGCACGAAAGGGCTAAGCATTTTCACTCATAAACCAATAATCTTTTTTAATATACATATATCGAATTTCGTACTGCTATTACATTTTGTGAAACATTATTGATTTTGATAATTAACCACAGGATTCCTGGACAAGGCGAAGTGGATCTGCTTATTTCTACAAAAAACATGCATAGCTGCCGCACCGCAAACTAACGGTACACCTTGCATAGTATAGTTTCTGTTCCACATATTTATGCAGTACAGCACAACGATGCACGGTATTTCGATTATAATACCATTGTGATTAAATTACATGAACAGTGACGGTGCGTTCATACGTTCAGATTTAAAGCACCAAAATTTAAGCTGAAAATGCGAAGGCGTGAACGCAATTTAAATTGATCAAGTTGCATATGCATTGCAGTGTCAGACAAAGTATTACGCGTTATATTAGAATTATAGTTCCAATAATTCTCATTTTAGTAATTTTTATTGTGCATATATATAAAATTGTTTCTCAACATTTTTCTACTATTCCAGCTTTGACTAAAATACCAGCAATCATTACTTTATTGTTGCGCATGTATGAACCCATTAACTAGACGCTACCGTTGCCCGGCTGCAGCTATTCTTTAGAACTTTTCTACTACCTTATGGAACTTATAGGACCTATTGATAAATTTTAGTAGATGGTTTTAGCGGTTTCTAATTTAATTTGTAATATTTATTGGATTACTTATGCTCTCGAACATAGATAATGCTTAAAGCGTGTAGACCTCAAATTTGATTATTTAATTGCTTTACAGACTTATGTTTCTCTATTCACACACAGAGTACCATAGTTGAAAACTGCAAGAGATAGACTTTAATTTTATAAACCGGAAATGCAAAAAGATTCCCGTTTGCATTTTTATAGCCCATTATCTATATGTATTATGAGGTGTTCACGTTATAATGTCCCGCTGTTTGGAACTTTTGTCCAACTGTAGTCGCTGTCAGGGTGGTACCCATACTGTAAATAGATTGCCGTGGGTGTTCGACACACTTCTAGCTACTACATTTTTCCTTTACAGTGTCGTACACACCCATAGCTACCAATTTGGCGCGAATTAAATATAACGGACACCGTCTGTAGCTAATGCGGATTAATGGTCAAATGTCCGGCGTAGTTTTTTCTAAATTCTCGATATTTGTATCTAGGCCATATGAGCGTTGATCAAATAATTCCGAACACTGTCAATAAAACTGCCAGAAGACACGGTGTGCGTGACACTGTCGAGAAGTTGCAATATCCCTAGCTAGCTACCTTTGGAAAATTTTATTAAAAACATGGGAGTGTTTAAGAAACCTGTTGTCGACAGTGTGCCTCACACTGTGGGTTGCACATAGGTTCCAAACGTTGGGGACATCATAACGAGAACACCGCATTAGATTAATTATTATCAAAATAGAACCGGAATATCAGGTCAAAACGACTGAGATTTATGACCGCAACAACAGCCTACGAAGTGTAATCCGCTACTATTCCGGTTTCATTTAAGGGTCCCAAGCAATCTTCTGTACTCACCATCACAGAACAGAGGCTCTTGCAGTCTCTTTTGCCTGATCGGCTCTTCCAGAAAATGCAGTGAATATTCAAGTGTTGGTGGACCCATAATGCTATAAATTCGGAAAAAGAAGCGGTACAGAAGGACGGAAGGTTGGAAAAAGCTAATGTGCTGCGAGGTGTAGCCATGGAAAGGCACATGTATTCATTTTTGCTTCTTTTCAAACGTAAATAACCTCTAAGCCGGCATAATTCGCGGCCAAGTGACTTTAAAAGATGACAAAATGACATCTAAGACGCAGTATATGACATATTCTTTGGGCATTAATCGTGCTTAGTGCCATAGTCGCTGGCTATGACTCCATATGAAACGCAATTTTAATTCGCCTGCTAAAAGGTTTGCCCAGGAGTAGTGTTTATTGGATATTCAATAGTTTTCCAAGACTGTTTCTTTCACTGCTTCGCAGGACCATAATGCCATCGCAGCTTTCGATAGTGGCCTTGTTACCGTGTCACTACCGTAAGCTTCTCACCGGGTGACTACCATGCCCAAATCGCTGGGTTACCGGACCACAATGGCAATGCGGTACCACCTATGACGTATATTAATTTCTTTTGCTGTTAAAAATAGCTTTATTTTGAAAAAAAAACCATCCTAAACGTATTGAGTGTTGCTCGTTAAATGCACTTCAAGATGACGTTGAATTTCATCTTAGCTACGTCAGGTGAGTTTTAATAATTTTTTTTACAAATGGTTAAGGTAACGCCGTCAGACTTGAATACAGTTGATCCAAATTATGAAAGTATATTTCGATGTAACGCATTCCTCATATCTTTCATTATTGAGCAGCCTGATAATAGATTCTAAATTTGTTAATGGAAAATTAAGAATCGACACGAACGAATAAATTATCCTAAGCTCAGCCTAGGATATTCTGCTAGCGGCTTATCTCATCGCTAAGTCGGTAAACTCTGAGTGTTGAACGTGCAATTTTACCAACATATTTTGTATTTATATTCTACAACACCCATTTAAAACCCATTTTGATACAACCTTGCAGGGTAGGTAAGCGCAGTACACACGGCTGCTTTGAGGATGAATTGTTCTTAAAATAAGTCTAATATCACTTTACAAGACAAACTTTCCATGCGAGACCACTGTAGAACGAGCCGTAATGGCAAATTGACTATTAGTTTCGTGTGTTTTGGGTCAAATGAGCGGATTTTCCGAATATCCAGATGTCGCTGCTAGCGTGAGATTACCCAAGATCACGCAAAATCTATTTTGATCAAACTCTGTAGTTTAAATAATGACAGCAGTAACACAGCATAGAGGATGAATCGATCTACAAAACAAGTGCGAAAATACACATTTAGCTCGAGCAGCTTGCGTAGATATTGCTGGTTTGTGTATTTTGAATTACGGTTGACCATTTAACATCCATTCTGATCCAACTCTGTAGTGTAAATAATGATATAGCTGTACACTATATTTTGCTATATATATTATGGTTTGCTCTACAATGTGAGCCTAACTAAATTTATATAGCTGATAGATGTATAACTGTTTTTGCTAAGTTTGGACTTCAAGTCCTTGCTTCGTTTCAAATTCTTTTTGACCTAAATCTTGTATCTCGAAACAGCCATGTAGCGAAACATTATAGCTGATAGATATATAACTGTTTTTGCTAAGTTTGGACTTCAAGTCCTTGCTTCGTTTCAAACTCTTTTTGACCTAAATCTTGTATCCCGAAACAGCCATGTAGCGAAACATTATAGCTGATAGATATATAACAGTTTTTGCTAAGTTTGGACTTTAAGTCCTTGCTTCGTTTCAAACTCTTTTTAACCTAAATCTTGTATCCCGAAACAGTCATGTAGCGAAACATTATAGCTGATAGATATATAACTGTTTTTGCTAAGTTTGGACTTCAAGCCCTTGCTTCGTTTCAAACTCTTTTTGACCTAAATCTTATATCCCGATATCCTAAATCGGTATCCCGATAAATCGAACGTGTCACTGTGATATTTCGATCTAGGAATCGGTATTAAACTTGAATCTCATAAATCGGTGTTTGGTAATATATTGTATGGTATCTTACTTGTTTATGTTTTTGATTTAATTAAGCAAGGGGCTTAGCTATTCATGATGGAACACACACTCATTGGTCTAAAAGTCGGTGGATACGCAGCGCACAACTAAGATTCCGTATGATAATGAAATACCAATGAATTTTGTATGCATACACACTGTAACTTACAAAAGTCTGTCGATGCAATCCTCCCACTCAAAGGAATTAGCATCCTGGTAAGTACAAAATATAAAGTATTAACTTAGGCTACTACGTCCGTTACGACATGTAAAATATACTGTTTTCCGCAGGCGATCCTTAATTCCTCCTCCTCCACAATAACTGTCACTCAGTTTACCAATGAATTTTGTATGCATACACACTGTAACTTACAAAAGTCTGTCGATGCAATCCTCCCACTCAAAGGAATTAGCATCCTGGTAAGTACAACATATAAAATATTAACTTAGGCTACTACGTCCGTTACGACCTGTAAAATATATTGTTTTCCGCAGACGATCCTTAATTCCTCATCCTCCACAATAACTGTCACTCAGTTTACCAATGAATTTTGTATGCATACACACTGTAACTTACAAAAGTCTGTCGATGCAATCCTCCCACTCAAAGGAATTAGCATCCTGTAAGTACAACATATAAAATATTAACTTAGGCTACTACGTCCGTTACGACCTGTAAAATATATTGTTTTCCGCAGACGATCCTTAATTCCTCCTCCTCCTCCACAATAACTGTCACTCAGTTCCGGTATTTCTCATTTCGGCGAACAAATTCGAAACACAAGAACAGGAATATATAAAATACTAAGGCGGAAAGCCTATTAATAGACAATCACTGGCTATTACCTCGTAAATGAAATATAAAATATTCCGCTCTCTGTTAAGCGCAGCAGTGGCTTTGATTTACAACAATTAGCCTCTTGTCCGATCTCCCGTAGCGAAATGTTCGTGCTCTTGACATTCCTATTAAACAGTTGCTTTCTGGATCATCCGTTTAATAAAACCCTGATTGCAATCCAAGCTGTCATATTAAATTTAAGTTTTAGAAAAGCAGACATTTACTGCAGCTAGCAATAAATCCTATTACGTTCGTTATGTTGTCACTACTCATTTTAGACGATCGGAGTTGACGGATTAGTACAAATCAATATTTCATTCCTAATCGTGTTTAAAATAAGTTTCTGAAGATATTGACACAAGATATTTAACGGTGATTTATTTTTGAACATATTGAACAGAATTATAACAGAACCATTTCTTAGACTAAGTCCATAGATGGTTTTCGCGGGGGATAGGTTAGCGTTGTAAACAAAGTTTCCCCAGTGCCCAGCTTTTTGTTATTATTTTCCTCATTATTTCATTGACATTTTTTTCGCTTTTGTCCAAATCATTCGCATAGAGTGCGCGGGACGGCTATTGGGGCGAAGCCTCAGGGGCTTTGGTATTATGGCTTGGGACTGTTTACCATCAGTGGGTAACTCGTCTATAGACATCTATACTCCAGATTTTAATTTCTTTTCACACCGTCGTGGTTTCTTCATCGTTTCAAATTTCGAATAGAAAACACATCAAACAGCGCAGATCTTCGTAAGGTTTATTAAAACAACAATAAATTCGTTTTTTGATTGTGTCGCTTTGGCTATAACACCTATTATGCATAGGTTATCAAATAAATTATGATGTCCTTAAATCTAGCAAATTACAAGCTTCAAATTTGGCAAACAAGATCTAACTAAATGCACGAGCTTAATGGAAGCTGTTATAGCTGTTTTAGCCGTTCCATTAATTGTTCATCGATTATATGATTCTTTAAGCCGCAACTATATTACATTTGCAATTTCAACTATTTCAAAATTGTATGAGCCTTTTTAGTGTTATCAAGAGTTTATGATGGCTTTTTTAAAAAATTATCATGAACTATTGGTGGTGGTGTTATGAAATGAAGTTTTTTCAAATAGTTTACTTTATTGTATTTATCCGTTCTTAGTGTGATAAACATGATACTTTCCCTTTAAGCTGGCAAATCGGCCGTTATGTTATAAAGTAAAAGATGCCAAGTGCCTGGGACTATGTTTACCTCATCTATCTGAAGTTGTTGCATAATAAAATCTTTCCGTAAAATCTTTCTATTTTTACATTTTATATTTTACCGTGACATACGTAACCAAGACTACAAAAGACCCAAGTTTTTTCTTCGAACATACTTCTTCATTGCCGCGCTTCTAAATAAACTTATTGTTTGGGCAGAGGTATGAATAAGGCTTCCACACTTCGATGTAGTGAGCGTGCGCGTGCCTTCGCATTGGACAGCCCTGGTCAAAATAATAGAAATAGCCAAATTTAGCTCACATTTTTCATTATAAGTTATGGGCAGTGCTATGCCCTCTTTTTGGTTTTCAGATATCGGGCGGAGGTATGAACAAGTCTTCCACACTTCAATGTAGTGAGCGTCGGCATGCCCTTGCATTGGACAGCCCTGGTCGAAATAATAGAAATAGCGAAATTTATCGCGCATTTTTCATTATAAGTTATGTGCAGTGCTGTGCCGTCTTTTTGGTTTTCAGATAACTGTAACATATTGATTAACGCGAAAGAAACCGAACTCATTTCAAGAGTTCTTCGACCCTTTTGACGCTGATATTAGATTATTTCGAGCAATCAGAAGCAGGGCTATTAAATCGGCACCCACGCAATTCTCAGACCTATGTGTCTAACTCAAACCCTCTTAGAGCAGCCAACTTTCAATTTAACCTTGCACTCATAACCTGAAGCTCTCAAACACATAATTTTTCAGTTACAGAAAATACATAGATGGAATTGTTTAATGCATAATTTGCAGTTTAGACATTGATATATCCAAACTCTGGATATCAAAAACCGTTTAGTCGAAAAACAACAGTTCATTTAGTTCGTTATGTGAGGTTGCTTTAGAATCTGTGCGGTTTTTACACTGCTTACAACAAAAATCTATGGTCACTGTGTCAATTTCTTCCAATGACCAACCATCGAGACCAACTATTTGAATTTCTCAGGGCCACCGATACCTGCTACATGTTAATATGACTTCCTCTAAAGAAAGCAATGCACAAAGACATCAGAAAATAGAGGATTATGTCAAATTTTCTTATCGAAACATGTCAAGTGTTCTGTCTTGAATTTTATTGTAATGTTGCCTCTCTAATCCTAAAGCTAAGTCAAAGCCTGCATCTAAGCTTAAGCCTAAGACTAAGGCTAAGAAGCCATAATTAAGCTTTATATTTTTGTTTTATGGTACTTATGGCCACAGAAGTTGAAATTGCCGCCAATTAATTATGTAATAAATATCAAATGTTAATTTCATAGGTACCAGTGTCATACAATAGTTTATCATTTAATAAGGCACTGATATTGCAGTCGAAGCATTTTTGGCAATCCAAATGGATTATGTCATATTTCTATATTTCGAGATATAACGAAGAACAAAACGAAATTGCTACCTATATTGATAGATTATTTCTAGAATTTGGGAAATTTTACTTAAAATAAAAACAGAGTCATTTTTCAAAATACTGCATAAATTAAAAGTCAATATAAGGTAATGTGTTTTTAAGTGGCACTATTAACCGGTACTTCAGCATTCAGACGTTAATACATACTGCAATTGAAACACTGTAGATGCTCCAATGAGCCGTTGTTAAAACGCGTTGCTGCACTTAAAGAAAAGAACATGATAACAATGCTAAATATAATGGACTAAAATTTTTAATTAGACAGAAAATAGATATAATTTAAGAATTGTTAAATTTTTTTACTTCTTTTTCTAGTCTTTTTGAACACTCTTATTTTTATTAGCGCTGCACGAATCCTCTCAACAATCTGTAATTGATGTATAAAAGTGTAAATCAAAATTCAGTGAGTTTCACTTTCCCCGTAATCAAATTTTTACAAGTAGTTGTTAATTGAGGATCTCATAAAGGATTATTAAGTTTTTTATTTTCCATTTTTAAGTAATAATATTATTAAATAATCCTAGATTAATAGTCTAGGAATATTGCTGCTGAGTTGATTTTTTTTGTTCAGATTTATTCTAAAGATATTAGCACAGAATTATTTTATTTTCCCAGTGCAACGAAAATTTTTTTGGAATATTAAAGCTTCGATATTAGCACCTCTTTACTTATTTAATGTCTCAAAGTTTTTACAAAGTGAAATATATTGTCATAATTAACGTTTTTGCCTTTTATAATGGCTCTAAGCTTGAACCGTTTCAAAAATTAGCCAGATTTCAGGGTCGTCGGGCGATGAAAATTGACTGCTGGACATCGCAGTTGCTACTGCTTCATTGTGGTCACTGTGCAGAGATACTGTTATTTGGTAATCGAAAGAGCAACATTGGCGTGACTCAAAATCAATCTGGTATCACCTTCCGGCGAAATTGGAACTCGATGAAATGTATACAAAGACGCCTAGTCTAGTTGCAAGGCATCAACCATTCGTCGAACCCATGGATTGTGATTACATTTTAACTTTGGTGTTCCATAATTTTGAAAACAGCTCCTTCCTATCGCAAAACATGCAAAAGCTGCTTGGTTACCTTATCAAAACAAACTAACAATAAATATTAATACCTTCAGCGTCAAAGCAGAGTATGTAGAAGAAAGGCTTTACGGACAGTTGAATAGTAATAATCATGCTACATTCTAAAACTAATCCCGAAATCAAAAACTCAGTTGGCTACACTCTACATTAAAAATTTTAAAGGCTAGAATTTTGGTTTCTCTCGCTTGTTAACTCGTTTAGTAGCAGAGGTCAGTTCTGCTGTGTTTTCATTAGGATGTATGTAAAAATATTTATAAACCACTTTCTGATTAATACCGCAATGCGCTAGTGATCCAAAGATTAAGAAAACTAAAACACTGTATAGGATTTGGTATCATTTATAATCAACGCAGTTGCATAACAAAATATCGTAAGTGTTATGTGTAACTCAGGGTAGCAGACCAATCGATTATTTAACTATGTTGAACATACTTCCTATAACTTTGGCGGCCCATGTCAACTTTAGGGGCTGAAGCATAATGCATGCCATGCCGTTCTCGATATACTAAGCCTAAGCCTTAGTCTTAGCCTAAGCTAAAGTCCCTATATGAGCCATGTGCTAAGCCTAAGTCGGGGGCTGCCGCCCCCCACCAACCCCCGTTCTAAGCTGTTCTTTTATTTAACGTTATAACGTCCGGCCCCTAAAGTTCACGTGGGCCACTTTGGCATTGAGTTTTCTTATCATGTAATTTTAGATTTTAGCATAACTATTGATTTGGAGAATCAATGAAATAGCGTGATTATTCCGCTTTTCAGTCACATCTACATTCAGTTCTATTACAATTTCAACCAAACGAATTAAATTGACCAAATCATAAGATAGGATCGTAATTTGTCATTGCCTCGAAGCAGCTGCTACCAGGGAATTAGGCCTGAAAACTTAATGGCTGTTTCCCATTTGTCTACTATCAGGTTAGCATACTAATACTCGTCTTTGAATGATGCAAAGCGGCGTTCATCTCTATAAATAGCTCAGCTTGAATTGACCAATTTTTCGCACTTCACCCGCTGTTCCATGGTTATGCCAACAACTTGGCAGCCACATTATATTAGATCAAATCATCACAATATCTTGATTGTGGTCACTTCAATATGGCAATTCTGGTACGCCTAGAAAATTATTGTTCGTGTTGTTCAGTTGCCGTCGAACGAAGAATTAGTCCAGCAATTGTGTGGTATCTCCCGGAAAACGAAAGAAGCGTCATTAAGATCTCTATTCATGAACAAAATGTGTTAAGAGATTGTGCTAGACGAACGACTGTAGAACCATGGTGTGCCTTGTCACATACTGAGAGTTTTGACGTGACCAATTTTGCCGACGCTTTGACGGAACTCAGGAATTGTATATGTACAGCCAAGCAATGGAACCAAATGTTGTTATGGAAAAAGTTATTTCCATACATATTTACAAAGAAATTAAATCGGGTTGTTTCAATAAGTTATTTCCATACAGATTTACAAAGAAATTAAATCGGGTTTCTTCATCAACCTGTGTGCTTGTGGCGAGCATCAACTTTGTCCCTCCGTGGAGCTTATCTCAAATATATGAGTATAGTGCATATGTAACATTTATGTTTAATACTATTCCAAATTTGGTTAACTGTTTAAACCCATTGACATCAAAATGACACCAGCGTACGTCATGAACTGTTGTGTTAACTGTTAACGGATTTTCTTGTAATTATGTTTGCACGTGTGTTGTTATTTGATCAGTCTGCGATGTTTCTTAAAAAATGGAGCAACATCGCCTAATAGCTCAGTGGTTTTCGTACTCCGCTTGCACAGATATTGTCAGGTTCCGATTGCTGGTGCTTGGCTTCAGTTTGCTAAACATTGCATAATACACAAATTAATTCAGGCATTAAAAGACTAATTAAAATTTGCCTATATTGCTTCACAAAATCCATGCAAATAATCGGTTTTTTGGCGATTAAACTGCAGTGATTATAGAAGCTAGTATCAATATATTTGACATATAACCTATGATATCATTAAAATTTCTAAATCTTGAACAATGTTTACTTCAACTGGTAATCTCTGACGTATTTTTCTGATGTCTAGTCGACACTACGGACTATATCAACGATAGGTGATTGTATCACATGCAAAATGGTTATGCACTTGCAATTTCGTATTAATCGCCATAAATTTTCGTATAAATAGTGGTATTGCCATATTCCATTTACTGTCCATTATGATCAATGACACTGATTGCCTCGGTACCACAATTATGCCGACGTACAGCGTAGGTTACAGCGGGGCAAAATCCTTTGTAATCGGTTAATAGACAGCATTATCTTTAGCAGTTACCATCAAAATTAGCCCCATCGAAAGTTTTGACGATGCTGCAGAACTTTTTTCTGTTTTGTGCAAGAAAGATGGTGCATTTTAAAATCGAACTTCTAAGATACAATAAAGGATCGCATGTAGCTAAACAATATTTTCAACGGCGCTCTTTTGAGCAGTTTCAACGGCACTCTTTAGCAATTCTACTTCCGTCAAAAAAACGTCGTGGTATTTGGTGTCGTCTTGTATCTACTTACACTGAAAACATTTCTGTGCCACGACATGCCTTTAACACTTTCCTTCTTAACACAAAGCGTATTTTGTACAATCCTGAACAAAACTTTGTTCCAGCGGCGGATTGACTCTGAATCACTAAGTGTCGTACACTAGCTGTTGGGGTATTTAGGAAATGTTGCTTGGTTATATATCGAATGACAACGCACGTGCAAACGCTAACTCGGCAATCAACATAGCCATGCAATGTACGCTGTTTCCAATATGTTACTTTACGCACTTTAGGATTTCAGAGCGCCATGCTTTTCAGTAAGCTAATATACATAATTCTGGTGGCATGTCCAGAAATTTCTGACAGGGGGTGGGGCGGTTTAGCAAAATTGTTCTGACAGGGGGCTGTTTGTTGTTGAAATTTTTTGGGGTACTATTTAACTACATATTTGTCATATAATTCCGCATATTTCACATTTGTGAGGAATGTCAATACCCTGACGGAGCCGACAGCCTACCCTTCGCCCCAATACTGGATCCACCAATGCATAATTCGTATTATGCGCGAAGTATTACCAATAGAGCGCAAAATAGTTATCGGCCAAAGTATATATTTAGGACTTGTTTTAAACCCTTGGTAACTTTGTTCATTAAAAATTTTACGGCTTGTCGGATGTACACTCAGCCTGACCATCGTCAATTTTGAATATATAGCGATCATTTTGGCACAATTCAACTCAGCTGGACGAGGTGGCTTAGAAATTATCCATTTCTACCATATTTATGACGAATCTTTTTTGATTTTTTGGATTACCAATGTGCCTTGGTAACAACACCTTTCGATAGAACATTTCTCGATAAATGTATAATTTTGCATGCCGTTCGAACCGCATTGACGAGCTGAATCGAGTGTTGCAAAAATCAGCTGAATCGGTTCGTGGGTCAACGAACTAAGTCTAAGTCGTTACGCAGTGCACTGATTCACCTTTCAATTCAGGTCATCAATTCGGGGTTCGAATGGTATATAAAATTATACGTTTATCGAGAAATTTTTTCCGAAAATTTTGGGTACTACTGGTAACCCAAAAAAATTTGAGACTTTTTGTGATAAATATAGCGTGAAATGAATATTATGTTTATTTTCCGAACCGTCTCATCAAGCTGAATCTAGTTGTACTAAAATTATCACAGTATCGTCAAAATTGGTGATTTGCGGGCTGGCAGAGTATAATCGAAAAGACCCGAACTTTGCACGCTTGACCACTTGATAAATAATGCGGCCTTAACTTTGTGATCTTACCGTAAAATTTGCAATATATGGTAAATTTTAAATCTAATAATACTCAATTATAAAATCAACGTTAGTATTTTCAAACTTTACAATGATAATTGTAACTTTGTGCACTAAACGTTAAACATTTAAAAAAATTGTAAGCTTCGACCACCTGAATTCAAATTAACGATGACCAACGTAAAAGAATAAGTTATATATTGTACATAAATATATATAATTTTTATAAAGTAACAATAATTTTTAATACGCTCATTTATATAAACTGTAATAATTGTTAATTTATTATGCTTAATTTGGGGATTCGTTTGTACGATTTAGCAAAATATCCTAACGGTAAGAGTTTAGTTTCTCGATATGTATACTTTCTATATTCAGCTAATTCATAGTAGCAAGAATGCTTTAGGAAAGGGCATGACACTTCCCTGCACTCACATGTAAACTCGTGTTTGATGACGCGGGCGTTTTCGGCGTGACCCCCAGTTTTTTTGGGTGGTGTTGAGATGCATAGACCCACAGTTTCTGAGGGGGGGGGGTAGGTCGTACCCCTCTCCCCAATTTTTTTGGGGGAGGGGGTTGGTTTATAAGCACAGTTTTTTGGGGGTCAGGCCGAAAACTCCCGCGTCATCAAGCACGGGTTTACATGTGAGTGCAGGGAAGTGTTATACTCTTCCTTAATGCACTCTTGATTGTAGTAATACATGATAATCATAATTAATGAATTAATGTTTCCTTAATTTTTTACTATTTTATCATTTGGCGTCACCTTTCCGTTGCTCGATCCACTTTTATCGCTCAACACAACATGGATGAGATAATATTTGGTGAATCATATTGCATATTTTCGGTAATGTCATTCTTAAGCGCAGAATTTTGTTTGAGCCCGGTGTTTTTCCGAAATAATTCCGGAAAACTTTGAAAAATTATTCGGAGTGCTTAAAAATAATTTGGTAAGCGCTCCCTGCGAATGTAGATAAATGGCGGAATCGAAAGAACGGAGCGGTATGTCTGAATCAAAAAGTTTTGAACACGGTAAGAATATTCAGTTGTTGATTTAATAATATCAAGAATCAGTAAATGAAATTTTCGGAAATTATGACACTTGCTCCTAATCAGGCACTGTACCTTATCTGATAATGTGGGTGTATTTGGCCTAAATCCCCAACTATATCAGGCGTACGCTCAGCAATGTGACATTATTTGGTGCTATCGGATACCCACCAAGGTTTAGTGGGATGCATCGGCTCTCCTTCCTGGTTTCTTGATGGGAAAAAGAAACATTGGGGGATTTGTAAATGAAACCTAAGGAGCCGTACTACTCTACAAATTATCATTATTATTATGAGCTCTTGATATCGTAAATTTCCTAGCGACATATTTTAAACCATAAAGATAACACGTTTATAAGCAATCATGTTTCAAACTAAAATGAAATATCGTAATCTTGGACGGTAGACCGTGAAAAATTCTATATTTTGATCGAAAAAATCGTAACAGCGGTCGCTATGGTAACAAAGAAACGCGCATATTATAAACTGAAGGCAATACTTAAAATTTTTATCTGCGCACAAATGTAGAAATACTGTTTCCCGTTGTTACAAAAATCATGCTTTCCTAAACAGTCACCCTAAGCCATTGTCATCAAAAACCAGGCAATGTTTATTGCAACAAATATTACCAAGACTCACGAATATAAATTCCTGCATTTCTATGTTCGGTTATTATTTTAGCTCTTTCGATGTAGTGCTGATTTCCTGAATGCATTAAACTATATAATTTAACAGTAAATTTGTCTATTGGCCAATTGATTGCAAATCCAGAATTGTTTGACGGCACAAGTCACGCATGTCATTGACTCATAAACTTGTGCTTGGACATACATAGCAGTAGTTCATAAAGGATACTCAGATACTACTAGATCATCATTAATGCTGAATCTACGAAAGACATGCCGTTAAATTTGATATCAGATCATCTATAATTCATGAACTGATTGGAAGATATGGGAAAAATGTTGTTCGTAAAGTATATTAAAGACTCCACATGTTTTCCTCCATTATAAGTAGATATGTAATTCCTCGAGTCTGGCATAAATCTTTTGTTTATCTCGCAATTAACTTGGATCAATTTTTTGCAGTATATGATATCGGGAACGTATTGCCTCTGCCAGTAATATCACCCAAGAAGCCTCCTCTTCAGAATAACCTTAAATTTGGCGATTAATTCTTGTTAATTGCGATATTTCAAGCTATATAACCTGACAATACCCATGATCGATCTGGCTCGAAATATTATTTATGCTATTACGTAACATCGAGTACTATTGATTTCATTACACTGCACATATTCTTGGAAAATACATTTAACGACTATCTTACGCTAACTCGATACGCGTTGACCACTTTGGCTCAACTTTTCACCGTTGTATTACACAGAACACCTTTAACATATATAATACTCGAGATTACTTCGTAATAAAACAAATTTTTTAATTTTAAATTAATACATTTGTGAGATTTTGTTACTCTTTCCAAAGATTAGAACTACCATATTATACTAAATAACTAAACTCATAGCCAACAATTACTTCGATAAAAGCTGAGGCCGTGTTCATTTTGTATTTGATCCGATTCGATCCGATCCGATTTAAATTGTGCGAACATTGCATCCGACCCAATGCGAATACAAACACTATGCCTACCGTATACGTGTGTATGTATATGTATTTATTTTTTGCACTACTCTATCTGATTCGGGTCTGAAAATTTTGAGCATGTTATTTCGGAGCTGATAAGATTTGGATCATATCGGATTGGATCGGATCGGTTCGGATCGGAGCGCATGGAATGTGAACATGGCCTAAGACTAATAAAACAGTCATAAGACGAATTTTAGTATTTCGGCCGTAGCTAAGGAATTAAGCTACATGATTGTTCAGCACTTACATTTCGAAAACCAATTGATTGAACTCATTAGCCGCTTATCTGATCTTTATGTTCTGTGGCTCACTGAATACTACAGCTGCCTACTACTCTTAAGCCATGTGTTAAGAAATGAGCAACTGTGAAAGATCAAAAATTTCCACTGCGCATATGCTACTAGTCTTAAGAAAAATAAAGTATATATTTTAATTTTCAATTAAACTTTTCATAGTCGTATTAATTTTTTCGACTGATGTGATAATTAACTCATCCTGGCATGCTTTTACAGAGCACTAGTATCCTAGCTAGATAGGGCTAAACTAATATATTATTATAAGGGTAAAACTAACCTCTCTCACGACGGTCTAAGCCCAGCTCACGTTGACTATCGATGGTGAGATAAAGGGATTATCTCAGCGGAAACCCATATAAATAGTAACTACCGACGCAAATGGTGTGAGGTGAAATTTTTCGTTCGTGATCGAGGTCGGTCGCGTGGCACGGCACATTCAGGAATACAGGCTGGCTAATTTGTAATTTTGGGTCGGCTCGACCGGCCTGTGCTCGAGATGGGCCAGACCGGACCGTGAATCAAAATTCTCAGCTCTAAAACGTATTCCAGTGTAATAATCGTATGCAATGCGCCAACTTATAATTTATAAAAAAGCTCAATATGATAATTTTAATGTCGCCCTTTCATAAAACAACACGTGTCGATGCGGTGCAACTAACTACATCAATCAGATTTCGCCTGAGGTATTCAAAATGACGCAAGTTTTGAGTGACACTTATTTAGGCATTAAAAACACTATGTTTATGCTTTAAAAGACTTGTTCAGTTTCATTATAAATTATTGCTTACATAATATACTTTGACTGAACACGATTAGTTCATGTAGAAGGTTTTAGATTTAACTAAATATTATTATAAGCTTACATAACGACTTATTATCCATACTATAGCAGAATATATATGTTTGGAGCGTTGAAGTTAATTTGTTCTATATCAATGTGTAAGTATAAGCTCCAACAACAACTGGTTGGTATACTAATTCGGAATCACGCTGATTTGGTCTGACAGCTTCTAGCATTGTTTATATGTATACGCATACATATTTGTGTCTAGTCTGTCTGTTCAGTAAGATTCAATTGTCACATGCAGATTATTTGCTGTTCATTCTGTCCCAAAGTCTCGTGGCGTATACCCTCACCAAACGAGAAAACGCTTTGAAATCCACTGAAGCAAAGCATGTTGGTTCGCTGTTGTTTGATTAACGTTTAAACGGCTTATAACGCAATTACTATGCCGTAAAAACAACCGCAGCTAAAAATAATGGTGTTTTTGGTGACAGAACATGCATCTATCGTGTAAGCCTAACTATGCCGTAAAAACAACCGCAGCTAAAAATAATGGTGTTTTTGGTGACAGAACATGCATCTATCGTGTAAGAAAGTGTTGCAGTTGGCGTTACAGAAATACCTGAGTACAGGGTCATGTCATATTTACTCATATGGGTTTTAAGACATCCTGGTTTGTTTAGATCGTATTTACACATACTGCCGTGGTGGTAATAGGTA
>JASANE010000661.1:0-11543 GCA_030248225.1 Trileptium ribeirensis
TATTGCTCTACAAAAAGGGGATTTTTCCGCCTATACTTTCATTGTTCTTCGACTACATCAACGGCTTCCAAAGTTACTCGGCAGCACTACGCTCAAGTTTTTTGGGAACACACAGACATTCCTATTGTTAAGCTTATAGATAATGTGCCGAAAATAGGTGATATGTAGCACATAGTGAACTGCTCAGCACAGGGAATGTTGTACACATCTACAAAATTGATTTGCAACTGTAGGACCTGCCATTGATTACTGTTGCTGAAGTTTTGTTATTGATCGAAACTGTCCCCTAAATTGGCACGTTTTGGAATTACGACGAGCAAAATCACTGAAAACACACAGTTTTAGCCATTATACACTGCGATAAAGCACTAACCAGTCACGTAACACTGTCAGAAAACTACCTAATTGTATCAAATGCAGACAACGAACGATCCATAATTAATCTCAAACAATCTTATAAGAATATACACTGATCAACGTAAAAATGATTTTGTGAGCAAAAATCAAAATAGCTGAAGCCATGTCCACAACTGTTTGTGTATTAATACATCATCGCTGGTACTTCCTGCTGAATGTTACAAGTATTAGCAATAATATTCTCTGTGTACAGTTGCTGGAACCTTATGACACTGTGTTAACTTTTATAGATACATGAATACCATTCAAACTCCAATCATATTGCGCTATCTCACTGCGGCAGTGGTGATGAACAAAAAACGAAAACAAAGCTTGAAGGATCTGGTCAAAATTATACAACTGGTATGCGTTTTAGTCTTTTAATAAAATAGTCTTAGATTTTTTAGCAGATGTCAAACCACTCATTGGAAGTGGAACATTTTGACTGCTTAAATAGATCGACTTTGAGTTTGTGTCTGTTCTGTGTTGTAGCGGAAACTTTTAATAATTTTGGCCTTATGTTTGATCTTATGTGCACTTTGTATAATTGCATCATTTTATTGTTATCTTTTTGACTGTTTTTGGTTGAAGATGGTAACACAGAGTTGTTCGTGGGGTCACTATGATTAGGGTGATGGTGTCCTGTTTCGATTACAGTTAACACAGTGTCTTAAGGTTCCCAGCGATGTACACACAATAAATATTGTTGCTATAGTTGTAACGTTTAGAAACGACGATGATGTATTCATGAAGCTACTGCTTCAACTATTTTTGTTGCTCACATCAAGTGCATTTTCTGCGTTAATCGTGGATACCATATAAGATTGTTTGAGATTAATTATGGATCGTTCGTTGTCTGCATTTGATAGGATTGGGTAGTTTTCTGACAGTGTTACGTGACTGGTTAGTGCTTTATCGCAGTGTATTGGTGGAAAACTGTGTGTTTTCAGTGATTTTGCTCGTCGTAATTCCTAAAACGTCGATTACAAGGACAGTTTCGATCAATAACAAAACTTCAGCAACATTAATCAATGGCAGTCCTACAGTTGCAAATCAATTTTGTAGATGTGTACAACATTCGCTGGTGCTGAGCAGCTCACTGTGTGCTACATATCACCTGTTTTCGGCACATTATCTATAAGTTTAACAATAGGAATGTCTGTGTGTTCCAAAAAACTTGAGCGTAGTCGCTGCCGAGTAACTTTGGAAGCCGTTGATGCAGTCGAAGAACAATGAAAGTATAGGCGGAAAAATTCATACATGTATCATCGAATATTTATTGTGTGCGCAAGAATATGAGTGAGTGTCGTGCTTTTATGCAAATTTTATTTTGAAATCTAGACATAATTCGCCGGCATTGGAATCGTAGTAGACACTAGGTTTTTGCTGTACCGGGTGCTGATGTCCCAAGCGATCCGGGTGCTCATAAGCGTATTTCGATTCGATATTGCAAATTGGTACAATTACTGTTTATTTAATTTTAGGAATCATATCATTATAAAGATCCAATTACTGAATTTATCGAATGTCTCTATATTAACTATGACTTTAACAAAGCGCAACAGAAGCTTCGTGATTGTGAGGAAGTAAGTCGTTTCGTCGTTCGAATTTGTCCATAATAATAAATCCGATATGTGAAGGAGCGTTCTCGTATGTTTCTGGCCTGACCACAGCCTTCCAAAAAATGGGATCTGGGAACCTCGCGGAAAAATTGAAAGGGAGGATAAAATTTTTCTCAAAAATACTAAATATTTCCATTAATTTTCATGTTTTTTACTACCGTGCATGTATTTTCTAGCTTAAAAAGATCTTTTAGCGCTATACATAGTGATAATTAATGTTAATCATAAATTTTGACGCATAAGAAATTTTTGGTTTTAGTTGTACATGGAGGCTTTGGTATAGTTTGGGGGACGGACATAAAGAAAATCTCACGAACTTGAAGGGAACTGGAAAGTGGGGGTCTCCCACACTATGGACAGGCCAGTGTTTCGTAAGTTCAAATAAGTGCACTCGGTCTCAGCAAGTTCCTACAAAAGGGATTTTTCTCTAGGGAAATTTCATCCGCTGCTATGTTGAATGAATGGTAATCTGGCCATGATCGCGGTTCGTAGTATAATGCACAAGCTACGGCGGTCAAACTTGTTATTTCAGATGGAAAACCAAATTGTGTGTCATTATGGTATAACACCCAGCAACCATTGTGTTGTAAGCATGGCATTATAAACGAAACAGTAGTTGGTTAATTTAGGATACTTTGGTAAGTTATTTTAGAAAACGTTGGTATATTAATATTTTGGCAGTACAGTGGATCGTCTTATTCCTATCTGTATATATCAACTAATATCGACTACATTTTTGAGCAAACACTACCAGAATCACGGAAAGGATCATGACTATACAAACAGAGCCTCGAATTTATTGTAAAGCGTGGTATGTGCTAAACTTGTTTTCTGAACAATATATGCCCTCAGCTTCTCTTGCTAGGATTGGATTATATCTTGAGCATTCCACTGCATTGTCCATGGCAACTCTAGGTTCGGCTGTGTTAATAGATTTCAGGTACTGAATCACGATTTCTTCCTCGTGTCGTGCAACGAAGAATTTATCGAGTGCGCTCGGCTGTTAATTTTCGAAATGTTCTGCCGAATTCATCAGTGCATCAGCATTAGGTAAGCAAACAGTCTCTAGTCAGTTATTTGCAGGCCATTTTATTAGAGAATATATCGGTGCGTATAACGCTGTCACTATCTAAATATCATGACAGCGGCACTGTCTGATTCTGTTGTATTTGCGAGGCTTCATGTCAAAGTTCTATTTTTGATGTATTTACAAGAATAATCCAGTCATTGATGGTATTATTGGGTTAGCCTGCCCTGCTCTGCTTTGGGGGAGGATGTATTGTATGCCTTATATCTTTAAGCTGGACATTCCTGCATCTGATATTCTGTCTATGCGACGAAGTGAAGTGAGCAATAATTGACTGATAATAGTTGGCTTCTGGAGGTATCTCCTGTATGTTCACCCAGGTTCCTCTGATTTATGTCTCACGTTCTTCCAAATTGTTTTACGTCCATATTTTGTCTAAAAGCCCTAAATTCTTATCTGTGGTTCTAAAAATAGTTCAAATATTGTAGTTATGCTCTTATAAAGTATTCGTAGTTGTAGACAGTAGTCACGTTGCGCATATTTGACCTTTTCTGACATAACTGTCAGAACGTAGTGGAGATTGTATGTTGCAGAGGTGAAATGTTTTAAATTCCAAACCCTCATTTTAGTACCCTTCACGGAAGCAAGGTTATTTTTATCTTAACTTACAAATTTTTTTCTGGATGGTATTATTTCATAGTAAAATGACAAACGCCGATGCCTCTTTTTGTTTTTCGATTAAGGCTCCGGTTCTGGATCTAAGGGGTTTGATGTACGGGGGTATGGCGCCCCAATGGTTTCTCGACCCAAAATTTGAAACTTTGTTCTGACGTCCTGGGTGGCAGATAAGTTTTACCTGTGGGTTTTCAGGCATGGGAAAATCATTGCCGATGCTGGTTTCGCTCTGTGACCCATGGTTTCATGGGTACTTGGCTATGACGCCAATGGCTCGGAATCAGAGGTCAAAATGACGGTTTTTCACCCCATTTTAGTACCCTTCACGGAAGCAAAGTTATTTTTATCTTAACTTTCGAATTTTTTTCTATGGTATGATTTATTTCATAGTAAAATGATAAATGCCGATGCCTATTTTTTGTTTTTCGATTAAGACTCGAGTTCAAGAGTTATAGGGTTTGAGGTATGACACCTTCGTGGTTCCTCGACCCAAAATTCGAAAATTTGTTCTGACGTCCTGGGCGGCTGAAAAGTTTTACTTTGGTGTTTTCGGGCATGGCAAACTCATCGCTGGTGTTGATTTTACTCTGCGATCCATGATTCTATAGGTACGGGGGTATGGCGCCGCCATGGTTCATCGCCCAAAATTCCTAATTTTACTATTACGCTGCTGATAGCTTGCACTTAGGGTTTTGGGGCATAGGAAATTTATTGACGGTGTTAGTTTTGTTCTAACTTGTGCGATATTGTGTGATATCCACATATAGCTTATCAACGTATGCTATCGAGAGCTCATTGGCTGTGTACGCAAAAGGCATATGTGTACCTATGCTTCACTACGTTCTGCAATCTCGATAGAGTTATTATTATACAATGCTTTGTTACCACCCCGTTCAACTGGAATCCCTGAGTACTTTAAGGTCCCGTGTTCCCATGGAAAATTGTGGGAGAATTATTGCCAAAAGTATGGTAAATTTACACAAATCGAGGAAAATATTAGTACAAACGAGTAATAAATTTTGTAAAGTTTTAGAAAAGCTAGGGAAGTTATGAGTCCCTGAAAATGTAAAAAATTTACCTACTTACCTTACCCCCGCTGACATTACCACCAATTACCCCGCCTATACCTTGTCTTGTCAGCAACATATTTTGCTGACGTGATGCAAATTTGACGCTGCTACCCATAGCCAGTTTCGTACCAAGACTGTTTTTGCTGAGTAGGTCATTATATGTCGCCCATTCGTTTTGGTTATTGCGTCAGATGACGAAAATTTTACGGCTGCCCTTTAAATTACGCCTTGGTCCTTTGAAATATGCTCAAACCGGTTTTATTCCGCTATAGCTGAAAAACCTGGAGTCAACTGCATTGTTGCTACGGGTTTGTCATTCCACTCGCGAGCGAGTGGAACGAGAACTTTCGATTTTGGCTTTGGAGGGGGGTTGAGGAGGTCCTGTCTGTGTGTCGCTCCTGGATCTCCATAACAGTTGGGCGAATTTTGATGCACTATAGTTCATTCGAACCGCAATGGTCGATATAGGTGTAGTGACGGAGCCCGATTTTTGAATTTTTTGCCGTGAGAAAAGTTATGGGGCAAAATGGCGTCATTTTGGCCCATTTTTCGGGCACCCCTCCAGTTTTTGCGACTTTTCTTAATAAGTGCACGAGGTATCCGAAAAGTAATAGGCCTATTCCATGTAGCTTTACCAGGGCTTTCCAATGATATATAACAAGTTTTTCAACTACTTCCCAATCTGGAGTCTATTAGCTTAGAGATGGCGCCAAATTTCATATTTGGTGAAAAGTCGTGGGAAATGCATCTAAATGTGTGTTTTTGTTGCTTTTAGTGTCTTATATGGGTTTTTCTGGGCCAACAAGCTCATTGCGAGTGTCAAAAATATTGTGTGGCAAATATTTTTCACACTTGTGCTTCATACTCGGTATGAAAAATGAGATTTTTCTCAAGTGTCGGTTTGAATTCTTTAACGTTCTTTTCGCGGTCAATTTAGGGATTTATTGAATTATTATTAAATTGTTACTTCATTGTTTTTGTACTCGTTGTATGATGTTTTGTCTACTGCATACGTTGGCTATCAAAAGAGGCGGGCGTAAACGTGACTCATCACTCACGGTTTATATAATGCTGCACCTGCGTACTGTGTGTAGGCTTTGTTTGTGTGTGCTTTCTACAACAGACTTCGGGGGATTGGTCTCACCACTCGAATTCTGGCTCGCAAACGAGCTTCACTAGTTATCGAAGGGACAACACATCTTGTTTGGGACCACCCGCTATAGATGGGCGCGTTTGATCTAGCAGTTATTCATTACTGACATTGTGTGTCTGACCTTAGATTCTATCAGGTGATGAGTCGCTGAGGGAAAACACTTAATTACGATGGAGTCTGCTTTAGCTTAGGGCGTGAACACATTTTCCGATAACAAACAGTCTTTGTAAAAAAATTACATTTTTCACTAATATCAACGTTTTTGATTTACAGCAACTTAGCGGAAAAGCTAAACATGGAACGCGACGAAGCGGAACGTTGGATTGTCAACTTGATACGAAATGCACGACTCGATGCTAAAATTGATTCGCAGTTGGTAAGTTCGCAGTCGGCCGCATGTTTATGGATAAAAATTTTTCGTGGGAATTTAAAATTATAAGAATGTATTCGCGAATAATAATTATTCGTAAGCAGATATTGTAATATATGTGCAAAAATGTAACTGTGCTATCATCTGGCTAGCTCAACCTTCGGAAATTATAGCCGGGGGGTGGCTCACCTGCCGGGGTGCCGGATTTTGCCGGGAAGGGACAATTTTTTGCCCGATTTTGTCGCGTTTGGACATTTATTTTTCTCAGCAGGGGTCTTTGAGCCGGGGGTACCCGAATTTTTGCCGGTGGGCAGCCGAAAGTGCCGGGGGCTCACCCCGACCCCCACTTTAGACTAGCCAGATTATATATATAAATATGTATATAGATTAAATGTAAATGTTTTTAATCTAAGAAGTCTCAATTATTGTCATGGAAAATTTAGTAGAAAATAAAGGGTGAAAATAGCTCTAAACACTGAGAATTATTGGTTATTCCTTGGTTAGACCGTATATTATTATTGAAACTGGTACTGAACTGGCTAAGCAGAGAAACGCACTAAATGACGCAGCTGTGAATATCTTAACCGTGAACCGTTCAAGGTGGGAATCCGTGGCAGGAATTTCATGCGTAGCGAGTGACCTCGTCTTATGGTACAACGTGTTCTATTCTTATGACATTGTTCATTTCTCCTAATGTGAAAGGAAAAGTAAATTATGCACAGATGTGAACAATTCGAACAGACTAGCCGTAGAATGCATTTTGTTTCCAACTACAGTTACAATCAGAATAAGTGCTTATAAAATCGAACGCAGACAAAATCGAACGAAAACGCAATCGATCCATCTTCGTTTAAACGAAATTCGTTAAATTAAACGCAAACTAACGTCTTTTATTAAATTGTTATTTTGACGCGATCGAAATTCGTTAAATTATCGAATTTCATTTAAACGGTCGATTTTCGTTTAAACGCCGACGATCGAGATCAAACGAAGCTTCGATCGATTTTTGAGCGCTTAATTGTGATTGTAACTGTACAATACCATAATGGTTATTGTGTTCTACAGGTTCAAATTCAGAAAACCCGTGCTGCTTCCACACTCTGGTATTCTATTATGTTGAGTATGCATCTTGTGTGTTTTTGAGAAGATCTTTAGTAGAGCGCCCTTTGTCGTTACCTCAGTGCTTACAAATATTACGCGTAATTGTTACCGCATTCTTATCAGAGACATTTTGTCTTGTGGTCCACATTACCCTTGCCGATGATTTGACAAGGTAGCACCTAAATCCTCGCAACATGTGTTTTACAGTGTGTAGATATTATGATATTGTAATTTTTGTGATACAGTTTAAATAGTGTTTTAAGTTCTGTATATTTTTATAATGTTGAAACTAACTGATTTTATATTAGATATTCTATATTCATTACACGACAGTGTTGACTGCTGTTCGCTTGAATTTTTGTCAATGTTTGTTCAAAATGTTTCTCATATTGAAATGTGCTGCATATCTGTTCGTTTGAATTTCGGTCAATGTTAGTTCAAAATATGTCTCATTTTATGTTCGAAATGTGCTGCATATCTCTGTTCGAAATTGTTAACGTGCTGTTTTACATTTTTGTTTGAAAACTTGGCTTGCTTGGTTACTTCTTTGACTGAAACTGAAATTCAACAACTGCTGGATGTTTGTTCGCAACATTTTGGTAGATTGAGAAACTTAACTCAGTGTTATTTCATTCGAAACACAACATTTCAGCAGACTCTATGTTTGCTAATGAACATAACATATTTTGTTGTGCTTACATGTTTATTGCTGACGTCTTTTGAATGCGAACACCGACTGTCTGATTTTCGCAAATCTGATTTTGCCACTTTAAAACCTATATTGGAATCAGTAATACAACCTGGGCAGATTTCTCGCTCCGGACCGGTGCATGGTCCTGACTGCTCCGTACCGACTGAGTCAAAATTTATTTTCAACTAGCAAACATAAATTATTTCGCTTATTTTATTGGCAGTTTTAAGCCTCAATTCATGTTTAACGAAATGTTATGGTAACACATGTTAAGAAATTTCAAAACAATTCTGAGTAGTAAATTTCATTTTTCAAAATTATTTTGCGAATTTGTAGTTGTGATCATAAAAATTTCAATGATCCGCGGACATCACTAATTATGATATATCTATTAATAATTGATCTAATGTCTAGGGCACAATAATAATGGGAACCAAATCGTTGAGTATTCATGAACAAGTGATGGAAAATACAAAAATGCTCACATTTCGGGCTCAGGCTCTATCGCATCATATCGAAAAGACAATTATTGAACGTCAGTTGAAGGTAAACTTTGTTATGTTCGATACAAATCATATAAGCAAGCGCTGTCTGCGTTTCTAATTCTATTTTTCTGTTGCAATATGTCACTTTAACAAACAATGAACACTAATCGTGGTACTAACCAAATTCTGTTCTTTGCCATATATCGCTACGCACGTTCTTTAGTGTACCTAGTGTTGATTTGAAGCCACGCTAGTTGTTACGGGTTCTACATATCAGCCAGCTACTTACAAATGGATCGAACTGCGACATTCCTATGTCGCATAGCCAGAAACATAGCGGCACATTGTCAAATGTGCGTGAAAGAGCTTTGTACAATACTGTTATTGTACTATATAACAACAACAACAACAACAGCGTTGGACACGACTAATATGATAATATAAGGTTTTGCAAAATATCAATTTAACCATGTGTCCATTTGGGAAATTTAAAGTTTGTGGCTTTTTAAATGAAGCTTCAGCAAGTGACCCAACTAACGTCGCATGAGTATAAACGCATCACACAATGCGTAATTAACCATGACATTATTTGGCTAACATCATGAAATATCCGGTACTACCATAAACACAACTTGGTACATTTTTTATCCTTATGTTTTTGATTTTAAAAAACTCCTATAAAATAGAGTCTGTTTAAGTACACATTCTTACGGGAATAATGTAGTTCTTTCGCGGAATTTGGAGCACTATAGTCATAGATTTGGAGCAATATAGTCATTGTGGTAACTTTTTGATTGAAGGCTATTTTCAGCAGCCACAAAGGTTATTGCTGTGACAACTATTTTAATACTTGATAATAGCACACATATTTCTTAGCATGCGTTTAATGAATTGAGCGATAAGATTGTACTGGACACAATAATGTCAAAATTATAGGGATGTTTCAGTCTTGCGGTCGAAAGAAATTCCACACGCAAGGCTGTGATCGTTGAGTTGATATCACTTGGACATCGCAATACGTAATATCATCACTTTTAATAAAACGAATGCACATATGATGAGAATTTGGAGCAAATTGTACATATCACTCAAAAAAGGGCTTAATTGAGTTCCTTACGTATTTGATGTTTTATTGTGACATTATTTATACCGTGTTTAAATTTTACACATCATGAACGCGAGTCTTGTGAAATTATTGAGTAATGCGGTGCAGCTGTTTACAACTTATAGCTAATAACACTCAAATTTAAACAGATATTGTCATCGGAAACGCGTACAAAGCTAGTGAAAAGCGTAACATAGATACACCACATTATCGCCCAATGAAATTTGAGCCGTATCGGCTTATTTGTTATCAAGCAAAAGATGGGTTGCATAACGCCTGTTTCCTAGCCGGCATAGATATGCAGAGATGTGGTATGCAGTTCCGCCGGTATGTGAATACTACTATAACCCTCAAGAAAATTACCCTAATTCAGCGGGTTCTTACGACACCTACAAGCGGTAACTTAACCATAAATGATTAAAAACACCATTAACATTAATTTTCTCAGTTTTAGTTGATAATCCTAAATTTTTCTTCAAATTTGGAACTTTATCAATTCTATGTTCTTTTTTGTTTACATTACGTGTTATCGCAGTGTGTTTACGATCAATAATCTTATGTTGTTTTCTGGTTCTGAGCTCTCCAAATTGGGAGAGAGTTGGGGCCCCCTGCTATTTTTCGGTTCAAAACATGTTCTCCCCGGTTCAGGCCCCATGGCAAACTTCTGGGCTCCCCCGGCACACCGCCTCTCTGCAAACTTTTTTGTTTCCAATCGGTGTAAAGTACTAAAATTCCTTTGTGAAGCCAAAAATTTCGCAAATTTTGTCAAAATTTGCCTCAAAATCGCGTTTTCTCTCCGGCAATGTTTCTGATATGATTTTTTACCGTTTTTTCTTAAAATCTTCATCGAATGGAGAGGCCCAGTCGTTTACACTATCCCCTACAGTAATATGTAAATTTGGAACTTTATCAATTCTATGTTCTTTTTTTCGTTTACATTACGTGTTATCGCAGGGTGTTTACGATCAATAATCTTAATGTTGTTTTCTGGTTCTGAGCTCTCCAAATTGGGGGAGGGTTGGGGCCCCCTGCTATTTTTCGGTTCAAAACATGTTCTCCCCGGTTCATGCCCCCTGGCAAAATTCTGGGCTCCCCCGGCATACCGCCTATCTGCAAACTTTTTTGTTTCCAATCGGTGTAAAGTACTAAAATTCCTTTGTGAAGCCAAAAATTTCGCAAATTTTGTCAAAATTTGCCTCAAAATCGCGTTTTCTCTCCGGCAATGTTTCTGATATGATTTTTTACCGTTTTTTCTTAAAATCTTCAGCGAATGGAGAGGCCCAGTCGTTTACACTATCCCCTACAGTAATATGTTTACGATTCCTAGAATGACCTTGCCTACACCTTTGCAATCGGAATGGGGGGCTTCATTTTGGCTCTGAGTGACTAAACTATTTTTCTCAAATGTTTTGTAATACATAGGATTTACACAACGGTATATATTATATAAATTTAATTTCTTTTCAGGGTCCAAAATGGGGCGGTCATCAAGGTCCTGGCGGTGGTTATTGATTATGAACAGTATTATTGTTAATACATTCATATTTTCTTTTGATCCTGCACCAGCGTTCGGTGAAAGATGTTCGGTCAGAGATAACTTCAGTATGCTTACGATCCTGACTCATGACCTATTCTGATCATTGATAGCATTGGGGTATTGTTAAAGTTACAAAAAATTACGAGTTTCTGGCTCACCAAATTATATACCGAAAAATGTCTGGGGAAAAATTCTCGATAATTGTTGACATAACAATGACTATTGACTATCGCACGAATTATTCGGATCGGCGAGGCTCAGAAATACCCATCAGTCGCCATGATTTGAATTGAATGTGGCAGATATAGTCA
>JASANE010000662.1:0-15684 GCA_030248225.1 Trileptium ribeirensis
AATGGGGTCGTTAACGACTTATTCCGTCGGATTGCCAATCTAGCAAACCCTCTATGCGCTAGCATCCCAATGTCGGCAATAAAGCGAGAACGTTTTATTAAAACCGGTGAAAATTTCATAATGGTTGAGTCGCTGCAAGTCGTCTACAGGTATTTCCAGTTCACCCGGGTTGGAGCGGGAGTCCCACAGCTGAAAGCCCCCATAAAATTTATGACTGAGTAAAGTTAAGCTGCGCCCCTTACCATCCTGGTTTGACAAAAGCCATTGCCATTCAGTTGTTCACTGAATACAAATTTCATTTTTGCATTAAAGAACAGAAATTGGTCCGTTTCATATTTCATACAATATAATTTGAAAATGTTCGCGAACACATTGGTGTTAAAGTGCAGGGGCCGAATTGCATTCGCTAATGGAGTTATGGAACAGAAAAATGTAAAAATCGGATACGTCTATTGAAATCCGAGTTTTGTTCTCTAACGTTTTATACATCGTATGAAAAGAGGATGGCTCGGGC
Source organism: Trileptium ribeirensis (assembly GCA_030248225.1). Lineage (NCBI taxonomy): Eukaryota > Metazoa > Nematoda > Enoplea > Enoplida > Thoracostomopsidae > Trileptium > Trileptium ribeirensis. The sequence goes on from JASANE010000662.1 coordinate 515, forward strand.
GCATCTTAAGTTTACTCTTGCATTAGTCCTTTGGTGAGGCCAGGTTATATAGAGTAGTGGATACAATCGCAAAACTTACACGCAGGAGCAAAAAACTGAAATGACACGTCTGGACATTAAAAAAATTTTTATAACTATATATAACGGAAATTATATATAAAGCTAAATATCATAAATCTCCATTTCATATTGTAAGTTTTCACAACATGGAAACGACAAATCGTTGCAAGTGCAGAACCGCTCTTGTGCGGAACACCCTATCGAAGCTGGCGAAACGATCCAACTTGCGTATTGGCCCGGTCGGCAACTAACAGGGATGAGTAGTGAGCAGTTGGCAACACGGGTCAGGTAAATTAGGTAAACCACTTTTTTACCGCTTGAATACGGCACATCACTCGTCCCGTATATGCTGGAGCAAAGAGAAAGTTCCAAAACTTACACGATATTTTTCATGCAAATTCGTCACCATCACAATTATCGAGACGTCTTGCTCCCAAACCATCCTCCAAAAATCGCCCACCGTCTCCTCTTTAGGACCCTGAGCGGCAATGAACAACTTTCGACCACGATAACCCTTCAAAATACTACACAATACCCTTCACATATAACCGAAGTATCGGCCAATAAGCACACATCACTTACCATAACAAAAATGAAAAATCTCCTTCTGCTTAAAGTAAACAAATTATTAACTAATATATACACAAAGGTTCCGCATCCTCGAAGAATCTTATACGATCTGAGCAATCCCAAATAGGGAACGGGTTGAAGGCCCAGGGATTTTTTAAGTTTTTTGGTTATGTAAGGCAAAAAAATTGTACCCAACAGTTCATGCCAAAAATTTTGTGCTGGTTCTGATTCGGTTCCCCTCGACCAATTATTTTGTTTCTCCGATTAAAATCACTACCACTGAACACTCAAAGTAGTTACAATATCATCTTCTTATGTTCCATCGGCCTTCCTCCTATTTGTTGGCGGGATCGGCTTGTTTGGATCGAATGAGCTACTTCGCCCTGTCGTGGTGATGTGCAGCTAAAGCTTTGTTAATTGCCAGCGTTGTTTGAGCAGCAGCCAGCGTTGTTTAAGCAGCATTTCCTTTTATCTCAATATTGCGACCGATGTAAGCCAGATATGCGACATCTCTTCGGAGCACTTGACCGTACCATCGCTTCCCGCACTTTCTCTACAATTGAAGCGACTCCGAATCGCGCAATCCGAATCCGAAAATGTCAGTATTCCGCACATGGTCAAGACCGGTTACGCCGCTGCCCAAACGTAGCATCTTGGTCTCCATGACAGCAAGTAGGGACTTGGCCTTCTTCGTGGAAGGCGGTTGTTAAATATTTTAGCGTTTTCTTTAAAATTTCGAAAATTTTGACATTTTGACGCACCATTTGAACCGGGAGTGTCTCACATGTCATGTTATTTCCGAGCCAAGAAATGGACCGGTTCGTTGCCTCCTCATGGTGAGACCAAAACATTAGAGCCATACTTTTTACTCAGCATTCCTATACTAGCAATTTCTGTTTCACACGATATTGTACGAACAATCACCTCAGCAAGTCTAAAAAATAGTTTGGGAACTACGGTAAGATAATATGTGTAGCGACATAGTAAAAAAATGAATGATGAAATCAATTCCATTTCTCATTTACAAATCACTTTAATTTTACTCCATTCAAATCGGCCAGATTTGATTCCGCTTTCAAGAACAAAACTTATCTTAATTTCACATTTTTGTGGATTTAGCTCGATTTGATTCCATTTAAGTGAAATGAATTTTAATCGGACTGCCAATATTATAAGCTAAGTGAAGTTAAAACCAGCTATTCACATCAACCACATTACCAACAGCTGCAAGTGCTTAAAAGAGTGAATTTCATTTCAACTTTCTACAACTGAATTTAAAACGAACTCATTTAAATCGAGAACCAAAATTGAAACTATTTTAGGTTTTACCATGTCTGTGCACACATCTTATAGTAGTTGCCGCATAATATTACTAGTAACTCGCAAACGAGGATGAAACGGAGCGAGCGTGGTTTTATTTTTAACAGTTTGTTTGACACATAAAACAGGCTGAGTTTGATGTATATAACACCCTAAGACGTCTTGGACCCTGAACCCATTGAAAATCCTAAAATCTCGTCGACCCTAAGCCCATCGAAAAAACTAACAACTCATAAAGTACTTCTGCTGGTCTCTAGATAATTAAATCATTGTATTCAGCATATCGAAAAATCTTTATATAGACTACAGTCGCGGCCAAAAATAAATGTAATCGAAAACGATTTAAATTTTGTTTAATCAAAATTTAACAATTTTGAAATTTAACTACCTACGCCAAACTCGAAAACGGTCGAAATTTCGTTTAAACGAAATAAATAGATCGAAATTTCGTTTATTCGAAATCGATCGATTATTTGGCACTTAATTCTGACCGTGACTGTACTTTTGATGCCATGTACCAAACTACTGAAGACCGAGTATATTCTGGAAATCGGGTTCACTGACCTTAAATAAATGAAAACGTTTGAAAAGGAATCAGATACTCGTGTTGGACTCTAGATAACCAAACCATCATATTCAGCCTACCGGAAAACCTATATAGACAATTCTTGATGTCCCGTACGCAATACATAATCACACAAATTAAAACGCGGTACATTTTGGAGATGGCGTTCCTCGATCGGAAAACCTTTGAACCCCAAGAAAAGGTACAATACCGTCAAGTTAGAGTCTAGATAACAAACCCATCATATTCAGCGCACTTGATAACATAATAGGGAGTAAAGCCAAACTCACTGCAATGTAAAAACACATAATAACATACCGAAAATAGAAATATCGATATTTCTGCCAAAGGGTCGACGAACCATATTCGGCTCCACAAAGGTCCATAAAGTGGTCCCACAAAAGAGTCCAGGGTCAAAGCTTGTGTCGCGAGATATATGCTGTGAAATACTGGTAACCATATGGCTAGATTCGGCAAAGAACCCTTAAAACCTGTTTTTTACCATTTTGACCCCGAAGATGTGGTCGGAGCTGTTCGCATTCAAGCAAAGGGCACATCCTCGTCACTGCAGCTATAGAACAGAAAATATACCGAAATCCACCTATCCGAAGATGAGTTATGAATGACAGAAACAGACAAAAAGAAATATTCAATATTTTCCCCCTAGCGCCCTCAGTGGAGACTCTGCTCGCTCCGTTTCAAACCGTGATTCTGTCAAGTGGACGAAGGCGGTGACTCCACTATATAAAATATCACGTGCAGTTGAACCCACCACTAACCTCGATAAAATTGGCATTGACATAATCGGTAGCCGGGTCATCGTTGATCGGATCAAGTTTAACGCGGGTAATATCGACTGAAAACTATTTACAAATGAGGTTGATAAAATAAGAAATAGAAAACGCAAAAATAACAAAAATGTCTTAATAAACCGATCAATTACGACGTACAACGGTCCGCAAACAATGTTTAATCTCAAAATAAGCATTCGTTTAAAAATCACAGAATCAGGTAACGAAGAGTTTGATTATGAAATGCCACAAAAACACAACAAGACTTCAGTTCATTTGTTCTAAATCGAGATGGCGTTTAGAAGTGGCCATTGTTAATAACCACAAACCACGAAATTCCCCAAACATCAATTAATTATAAACTCCAATACAGCAATACGTAGTTGTATTTTGCTTCGTTCAGTTACGTATTGCTATGTTTCAGATTTATGTTTGGTGGCGTACTACTTGTTGTGTGACTTGGACAATTTTAATGAAGAACACACGTTTTTTAAGTCACACTGTTTGATACAGTGACGTAAATCCGTAGAAACAGCCTTGGTGATCCAACTGTAATGGAGTCAATTACATTTCAAAACATTAAAAGCGAATCAAATCTACTAAATTCAGCAACCCTTAAGTAAGCCATTTTGTGCATTGACTGTTTTCCAATTTATCAAAGCTACTGTTGTCCCATAGTCATTTATACATTAGATTTTAAAGTCAACCCACAAGTAGCAAAAAAATATGTACTAAAAATAATCAAATATCTGCTCTATCTTCCAGTAAGAGCCACCTTTGAAAATTTATCGATAAAAATTATATTGCCGAAGTAAAATACCAAATTTGGGAATTTTATGTTAGATTATATATCAAAAATGAGAAATTTGGGAGGGCATGGCTCACTAGTATTGCGATTGCCGCAGTTGAAAACATTGGGCGAGGTTTCCGTAACGCTAGAACCCTCTTGCATGTGCGCCTCTATGGCTTTAATATATGTGCACGTGTTGACTCAGACAACAGCAATCCTTACTGAGAATTATTCCTATAGCGCTCTGCAAGTTTAACATTTGCGTTCATAATTGATAACATTCACTGTGGCTCACGGGGGGCGTTTTATAAGATTCCCTAGTTGATTAAGTCAAAAATTAGTTAGTCGCTTCACGTACACTTTCATGTCCAACTCGGCCAATTGCCATTACCGCACATTGCAACACGATTTGTGCTAAGTATGTCGCGTTGTGTATGGTTGCACGCGTATAGTTGTTCTCTCAGTTTCTGAGATTGTTTAAGGGGAAAAAGAGTAGAAGGTCCCAGATAGCTCACAGTAATTTGCGCATGGTGTTGAAACCCTCACGGAATCGGCTTGAAATTGTGAAACATTGCCCTATACAAAAGCCAGGTTGGAAGTTAATGGGTTAAACCAAAGTGGCAATTTTTATTGAACATTTATAAGTTTTTACGTGTTGATAATAGACCCAGAAGGGTATATATTATGTTAATAATGGCGATAAGTGGTTTTTGGGGAAAATAAATTTTTTTAAAAAAGTTTAAAATTTATAAAATCGATTATTGCCAGTGTTCAACATATCCGCACAAATTTAAACCACTCGTTTCTCTTGTCATAAGACATCCTCTGGCCGAATTTTGACAAATTGCAACCGGTTCCCTCAATTATGAATTTCTTAAATTTTAACTGGTTTTCTACTTGGAGCTGCGTAAGCTAAAGATTGTGCATGTTAAACTTTTTAGTGTTATACTTGACCCATAAGAGCATATATCATCATAACTGCCGTGATGAATACTTGTTGAGGAAAATTTTTAAACTTTTAAAAATTCTAAAATTTAAAGTAAATTGATGTTTTTCGAGTGTTCAACGTATTCACACACATTTCGAACCAATAGTTTTCTTCTTGTCATTCTGGCCAAATTTGTGACAAAACTCCCAGCCGGTTCTTTATTTATGCATTTTTAACATTTAACTTGTTTAATCTGTATAAGTTAAAAATTGTACATTTTATAACCTTTTCCATGTTTATAATTTACCACCCATCATAGCATATATCGTCGTAACCGTCGCGAAGTGTGGACTCGACTTGATCAGGGAAATCTACTGGTGTAGAGTTTATTGAAATCTTTGCAACCGTTAAGCACTGATGATTGATAATATGTTGAGTCTCTCAGCCACTGATAGAGATATTCATGCCGGCATTCAGGGTGCAAGACGAGGACCGACGCTGCAAATTATAGTTTACTGGGACCGGTTTACATGTTGAATAATGGGAATAGAGTTGTCGCTGAGCGATCTTGTACGATGCATGCAAGCATCCACATTTGTTGAGAAATAAACACTTTTACGCCAAAAATTTGATGATATGGTTTGAAATAGATTTTTATGTATGAAATAAATTAGCAACGCACCCCTCCTGAAAAACCTGAAAACATTGAACGTTGATTTACAATATTTTTCACAGTGGGACAATCTATTTCAAACAGTATCAACAAGTTTGTTTGCGTAAATGTGTTTATTTCTCAACAAATGTGGCGCTTGCAAGCGAATGTTTCCTATACGCCGCGCATGATCGGTCGGAGGCAACCCTTAGGACCATTATTCAACAGGCGATCCGGCACCGGTCAACTAATAATTTGCAGCCTTGGTTCCCTTTCTGTATATCCTGGGCACCGGGATGATATTCTTGCCGGGACTGAGAGACTCATCACATTCTCAATTATAACCTTCTAACGGTTTGACCGGGAATTCAGTAGAACCACATCCCAATAATTTATTCCATCAAGCCGAATTGAACGGTACCCAATATTACCAGAGTCCGAAGAAAAAATTTCTTGGGTTCCCATTGAGACCTCAAAAAATTGAAAAAAAGATTGTCAGGGACATAGGTAAAATGATAAAGCTTCTTTTCTTCTTATTTATCACTGATTCTTCCAATAAGTATTGCTCCATTGGCCTTGCAATAAATCCTGAGCTAGAAAGCGAGAAAGAGTATGTAAGAGAATTTATAGGAGTATTATTTTCTGAAAAAAGTTAACAAAAACTCCTGCAAAATAAGCATACAAAGAATAATCATACCATTCAAGAGTATGGCCTATTAGTGAAGAGATTATTTTTTATTCATCATCCTCCTCCTTTTCTTCAATCATTTCTAGTATATTTTCACTTTTTAACCGCATCATTGAGCTGAATCTCAAAAATTGCTCTGTATCTTCAAAATTGACCAAATTCGGACGGGAGGGCTAAAAGAAGAACTACTACTGAATTTTTGCCAAAAGGACTGCACGGGTTTTTCATTTACTCTTTTTTCAAAATTCAACTGGTTTTCCGTCGTGAGCAGCTGCGTAAGCTAAAATAGAGGCGAGAAAATAATGAAGTTTAATCAAAAAAAAAGAGGCGATAAACTACAATTCAACCGTTACAAGTTACAGCTAAAGAATGGGCAACAGCAATTCGTCACACATAAGATAAAAAATCGAGAGTAGCTCTACCTGTAATTGCACTTATTTAACCAGCTATGTTTACAGAATGGAAATGAATGCAAAACTAAACTGAAACTAACCCAAACTTATTTGAATATTTATGTATGTATTTTAGTGAAAACTTATTATGGACTTAATAGACCATTTATGATTATTATTTGACATATAAATTATACCAACAGCCATTTTTCCGAAGAATATGGCATTATATCAACCAAATGTCAAGCTCAGACCTCATGTTGAGGTAGGTTTCGCTGTGTCCACCTTCATGTCATGGACGCAGATTTTTCTCCATCACAGTATTCAGTGGGGGACATTTGGTCACCCATTACATACAGCAGGGGATGAAATAAGCCTCCATGAAATGTAAAGGGACAGATGAATTGTTCTCCATAAAGTGCAGGGGGCATCTCAACATCGCATCAAGCCTTTGACCTGAAAATGTACAAACTTAGAGTGCCACACTCTTCAGCAGAAGCATCAACATTTTAAGCTTATACTTATGTCGAGGTAGGTTTCGCTGTGTCCACCTCCATAAATTACCAAAATTTCTCCATGACATGAAGGTGGGCACAGCGAAACCTACCTCGACATAAGTATAAGCTTAAAATGTTGATGCTTCTGCTGAAGAGTGTGGCACTCTTAAGTTTGTACATTTTCAGGTCAAAGGCTTGATGCGATGTTTTGGTATGCCACCCTGCACTTTATGGGGAGACAATTCATCTGTCCCTTTATATTTCATATTTCATGGAGGTTTATTTCATCCCCTGCTGTTTGTAATGGGTTACCAAATGTCCCCCACTGAATACTGTGATAGAGAAAATCTGCGTCCATGACATGAAGGTGGACACAGCGAAACCTACCTCGACATAAGTATAAGCTTAAAATGTTGATGCTTCTGCTGAAGAGTGTGGCACTCTTAAGTTTGTACATTTTCAGGTCAAAGGCTTGATGCGATGTTTTGGTGTGCCACCCTGCACTTTATGGGGAGACAATTCATCTGTCCCTTTACATTTCATGGAGGTTTATTTCATCCCCTGCTGTTTGTAATGGGTGACCAAATGTCCCCCACTGAATACTGTGATGGAGAAAATCTGCGTCCATGACATGAAGGTGGACACAGCGAAACCTACCTCGACATAAGTATAAGCTTAAAATGTTGATGCTTCTGCTGAAGAGTGTGGCACTCTTAAGTTTGTACATTTTCAGGTCAAAGGCTTGATGCGATGTTTTGGTGTGCCACCCTGCACTTTATGGGGAGACAATTCATCTGTCCCTTTACATTTCATGGAGGTTTATTTCATCCCCTGCTGTTTGTAATGGGTGACCAAATGTCCCCCACTGAATACTGTGATGGAGAAAATCTGCGTCCATGACATGAAGGTGGACACAGCGAAACCTACCTCGACATAAGTATAAGCTTAAAACGTATAAGCTGAATAATGCCATATTCTTCGGAAAAATCGGCTGTTGGTATAACTTATATGTCGAATAATAATCATAAATAGTATATAATTCATAATCATTTCACTTAAATACGTGCATAAATATTCAAATAAGTTTGGGTTCAGTTTCAGTTTAGTTTTGCGTTAGTTCCATTCTGTAGGCATAGCTGGTTAAATAAGTGCAATTACCAGTACAGCTGCTCTCCATTTTATGTGTGACGAATTGCTGTTGCCCATTCTTCAGCTGTAACTTATTCCAGTTCAACTGTGTTTATCGCCTCTTTTAACTTGTAAATTTCATTATTTCTCGCCTCTATTTTAGCTTACGCAGCTGCTCACAACAGAAAACCAGTTGAATTTTGAAAAATCCATAAATGAAAAACCGGTGGGTATTTTCGGCAAAAATTCGGTGAGCGTCTTTCTTTTAGCCCTCCCGTCCGAATTTGGTCAATTTTGAAGATACAGAGCAGATTTTGAGATTCAGCTCAATGATGCGGTTAAAAAGTGGAGATATTATAGAAATGATTGAAGAAAAGGAGGAGGATGATGAATAAAAAAATAATCTCTTCACTAATAGGCCATACTCTTGAATGGTATGATTATTCTTTGTATGCTTATTTTGCAGGAGTTTTTGTTAACTTTTTTCAGAAAATAATACTCCTATAATTTCTCTTACATACTCTTTCTTGCTCTTTAGCTCAGGATTTATTGCAAGGCCAATTGGAGCAATACTTATTGGAAGAATCAGTGATAAATATGGAAGAAAAGAAGCTTTATCATTTTACCTATGTCCCTGACAATCTTTTTTTCAATTTTTTGAGGTCTCAATGGGAACCCAAGAATTTTTTCTTCGGACTCTGGTAATATTGGGTACCGTTCAATTCGGCTTGATGAAATAAATCTATTGGTATGTGGTTTACTGAAATTTACGGAACCATTAGAAGGTTATAATTGAGAATGTGCAGAGTCTCTCAGTCCCGGCAGAGATATTCATCCCGGTGCCCAGGATATACAGAAAGGGGACCAAGGCTGCAAATTATAGTTGACCGGTGCCGGATTTCCTGTTGAATAATGGGAATAAGGGTTGCCGGCGACCGATCTTGCACGGCGTACAGGAAATATCCGCTTGCAAGCGCCACATTTGTTGCGAAATAAACACATTTACGCAAAAAAATTGTTGATATTGTTTGAAATAGATTTTTCCACGGCGAAAAATATTGTTAATTAACGGTCCAATGTTTCAGGTTTTTCAGGCTGGGTGCGTTGCTAATTTATTTCATACATAAAAATCTATTTCAAACCATATCATCAAATTTTTGGCGTAAAAGTGTTTATTTCTCAACAAATGTGGATGCTTGCATGCATCGTACAAGATCGCTCAGCGACAACTCTATTCCCATTATTCAACATGTAAACCGGTCCCAGTAAACTATAATTTGCAGCGTCGGTCCTCGTCTTGCACCCTGAATGCCGGCATGAATATCTCTATCAGTGGCTGAGAGACTCAACATATTATCAATCATCAGTGCTTAACGGTTGCAAAGATTTCAATAAACTCTACACCAGTAGATTTCCCTGATCAAGTCGAGTCCACACTTCGCGACGGTTACGACGATATATGCTATGATGGGTGGTAAATTATAAACATGGAAAAGGTTATAAAATGTACAATTTTTAACTTATACAGATTAAACAAGTTAAATGTTAAAAATGCATAAATAAAGAACCGGCTGGAAGTTTTGTCACAAATTTGGCCAGAATGACAAGAGAAACTATTGGTTCGAAATGTGTGTGAATACGTTGAACACTCGAAAAACATCAATTTACTTAAATTTTAGAATTTTTAAAAGTTTAAAAATTTTCCTCAACAAGTATTCATCACGGCAGTTATGATGATATATGCTCTTATGGGTCAAGTACTAACACTAAAAAGTTATAACATGCACAATCTTTAGCTTACGCAGCTCTAAGTAGAAAACCAGTTAAAATTTAAGAAATTCATAACTCAGGAACCGGTCGGAATTTGTCGAAAATTTGGCCAGAATATGTCTTATGACAAGAGAAACGAGTGGTTTCAAATTTGTGCGGATATGTTGAACACTGGCAATAATCGATTTTATAAATTTTAAACTTTTTTAAAAAAATTTATTTTCCCCAAAAACCACTTATCGCCATTATTAACATAATATATACCCTTCTGGGTCTATTATCAACACGTAAAAACTTATAAATGTTCAATAAAAATTGCCACTTTGGTTTAACCCATTAACGTCCAACCTGGCTTGTGTATAGGGCAATGTTTCACAATTTCAAGCCGATGCCGTGAAGGTTAGAACACCATGCGCAAATTACTGAGCTATCTGGGACCTGTTGCTCTTTTCCTTAAACAATCTCAGAAACTGAGAGAACAACTATACGCGTGCAACCATACACAACGCGACATACTTAGCACAACGTGTTGCAATGTGCGGTAATGTCAATTGGCCGAGTTGGACATGAAAGTGTACGTGAAGCGACTAACTAATTTTTGACTAATCAACTAGGAATCTTATAAAACGCCCCGTGAGCCACAGTGAATGTTATCAACTATGAACGCAAATGTTAAACTTCAAGCGCTATAGGAAATAATCTCAGTAAGGATTGCTGTTGTCTGAGTCAACACGTGCACATATATTCAAGCCATAGACGTACATGCAAGGGGTTCTAGCGTTACGGAAACCTCGCCCAATGTTTTCAACTGCGGCAATCGCAATACTAGTGAGCCATGCCCTCCCAAATTTCTATTTGATATATAATCTAACATAAAATTCCAAATTTGGTATTTTTACTTCGGCAATATAATTTTATCGATAAATTTTCAAAGGTGGCTCTTACTAAGATAGAGCAGATATTTGATTATTTTAGTACATATTTTTTTGCTACTTGTGGGTTGACTTTAAATCTAATGTATAAATGACTATGGGACAACAGTAGCTTTGATAAATTGGAAAACAGTCAATGCACAAATGGTTATGAGGGTTGCTGAATTTAGTAGTATTTATTCGCTTTTAATGTTTTGGAAATGAATCTACTCTCATTACAGTTGGATCACCAAGGCTGTTGACGGATTTACGTCACTGTATCAAACAGTGTGACTTAAAAAACGTGTGTTCTTCATTAAAATTGTCCAAGTCACACAGCATACAAATAGTACGCCACCAAACATAAATCTAACATTTAACTTTTCGTCTGAGCTGCAGAATCTATATAATCCTAACGCTGGGTTCACCGTCAAACTATTTGCTCAAACTTTGATCAAATTTTGAAGTAAATTTTTTTATTAAAATTTGGAAACATTTTTTTGTACCTTTGGTGAATTTGAACGTGTGAACACCAATCAAATTTTCTAGCATATTGCCTTAGCCAATCAGGGCAAAAGATTAGAACTTAAAAATTTTTGAGTTCAAAATTTGAGCCCAAATTTTAAAACAAACTTGTTTGAAGCACACATATATTTTTTATATTACAAATTACTTTCAAATTTTGATCAAATTTTAATAAAAATCTGAGCTTAAAATTTTTACCCAATTTTTTAGCTTAAAGTTTATCGTGTGAACGCAGATTTAGATTTCACACAAGTTATGTCGGGGATTCGAGCCGGTCCTTGCCGTCTTATTTTGATTATGTCAAGTTCCCCATACAATAATTGCACAACGTTTTGTTTCTCTGAACCTTATTTTTCAACCCATATAACGTACCGCCATTCAGGGTCACTTGGGCTACCAACGCGTGACATTTGTGGCTACATTCACTAAACACCAAAGATCCGACGATACGGGATTATTATTTGTTGTATGTTGGTTTTAATACGCAGAGTCAATACCGGTTGAAATGTGAACAGTAATTGTGAACGGTCAGTACCATCAGGTGGCACGTAAAACGGTGCATTGCTTAACCCATAATTTAAATTTACTTCTGAGCCAGTTTCATTGCGAAAATTGCATTTCGCTTTCCAGAGATGCAATTAAATTAGTAAGAAGGAATAAAGCTTGGAATCAACTAAATTTATTAAGCCCAGACGCAACCGATCTTTACTCGTAACACCTGACTGGTGTACTAGTTAGGTCCGTTCAGGTAGCTCCAAACTGTCATAATACAGACGCCATCGTGATACACTGTGCGGCGTTCCGTTTGGATCCAAGAATACATATTGCGCCATTTATCGATGCAAAAACTAAACGTTGAATGTTAGCGTCTGTATGCAATTATCTTTCTATAAATTCGGATGTATAACAATTCCACGCCTTACGAAACATGATGAAGGTCCATCGCGTTATTAACATGATATTTTGCTGTTCCTGCAGGCGTCAGGTTTAATAAATCAACTCAGTTTAAATCCAAAATCATCTATATACCAAGAATATTATTATTTCCGGTAACCGGTAACATGATAACCGGTAAAGTCATTTGATAAAAATGTTTTACGATATACTGGTAACGGTACTGTACCTGCTGCTGAATAAAAGAGCATAAATAAATTTTATAGCAGAATGGCTTGGGTATCGCAGTTGTTACTATAGCTTGAAGATAATTCCTTGTGGAGCTTAAAGAAGTGTAAAATTCTGACAGTCGGCTGGGACCTATATATATCCACAGCATCAACATGTTCATAACCGTCCAACCTACGGGATATATAGGCCATATTCAAAACTAATATTTTGAACGGACATTCGTTTATATTTCGCTGTTATAACGGCATTGGAATGGTTGGCTTTAGTAGGCTTAAGTTTTTGCTGTGCTTGTGCTGTGCTGTGGTGGGCATGTACTGCTGCCTTCATCCCAACGGTTCAGATATGGTTGAGAAATAAGGGGCGAATGTATTTTCCCTATTAGAATCCATTAATTTTCCGGCCTCGACCTAATTAATCAATATTTAAAAGGAATTTCGCTAAATCCAACGGTCTCCACGCCGTCTTTGTATTATCATGTGCAACATTTTTGTCACTACATCACAGTTTGTGTATAACCAATTCTGAATACACACTTAAAGTTTTTATTTATTTTTAGTCTCAAGGATCTATTAGTATCGTGTAAATGGTCTTCAAAAGTGACAACCGACTCGCGCAAGAAGTTTAAGCTTAGTACACAACTCATGATTTTAGAATATTTATATTTGGCATTTGTACATGTTTTAAAAACTTTTGACAAACCGTTATATTTTAGATATCGAGTGGCCCATGTCACCTTTAAGTGCCGGACTTAACTTTTATTTTCACGTTAGATATTGAATTTTACAGAGTCGGGCATGAGTTCGTTAGTTTTTTGTTACATATTTGCCCGGATTCAACCCGATGTTCCAGAACTTAAACTTTTATAGTTAGCTACTAATTTTATCATGGCATTCTCGTTTAAATTTCTACATTCTTGCAATGAAAACCTACTAAAGTAGTGAATATGCGGTACTCTACTTACCGCTACGAGAGAGACACATACCGGTGACCGATAGCCTTAGTTTATATAATTAATAGAATCTTGTTCTTGTCCTTATTAGGGGAAGCATTGTGTCCAACATAAAATGCCTAGCGTTCAAAATTTAGACATGGAATTCATGAGATTCATGTGTATTGAAAATAATTTTTAAAACACGATTCACATGAAGTCCATATTCCCATTTGGCCAGGATTCAATTGAAAATGTCCATATGCTGTGTACTTCTACTTCATTTATCTTGATTGTGGGTTAGCTATATTTCTTGAGTTAAGAAGACAATTGATTTTCCTGTAAGACGGTGGAAAACAAATAGGTAACGTTTCAAAATACCTAATACCAGGGTACCCGACTGCAGTATCCGGTTGCCCGACGCACTACCCGAGTACCCCTGTTGTAGTGCTCATTCCTAGAAAATATCGTCTGTATATACTGTGCTTTATATTATAGACTTAATATATCTGTATACTGTGGGGTGGGTTATGAAACGATTATGATCAAGTAGAACAAAAACAAAACAGAAAGAGACCACGATACGAAGACAACGCCGAAACATACGTAGCTGAGAAATGCTTTCACAACAGAGCAGAGCACTACACAACAACCGGCCAGCCACACATATATTATTAAAATATATTATTAAAATATATTACCATACACATGATACATTACGTAGGTGAAAATGCAGGCAGACGTAGGGAACATCTATCGATAAACCGTTTTTGCCACACAACCATAATATAATGGTGTCATAGAGACTCGTGGATGAGCGAGAAACTTATCAGTAAATAGATAAAAGACTAGTAGACACGTTCAGAAACTCTACGAAAGCACAATATATATTTTATAAGATAAGCTTGGCGTGGCGCAAAGAAATATCACTGAGGAGAGTGAGTCAGTGAGTCTGGAGGAGGGACAATAGTATATCTATAATAATCATCATACGGATTTAATACGTACAAGTATCGAGGCAGTGTGGGTGGACGGGTTGGGGGTATGTGCTCCTAATAAGGACAAGAACAAGATTCTATTAATTATATAAATTAAGGCTATCAGTCACGGTATGTGTCTCTCTCGTAGCGGTAAGTAGAGTACGCATATTCACTTAGTAATTTTTCATTGGGGGATGTAGAAATTTAAACGAGAATCATGGAATAAAATTAGTAGCTAACTATAAAAGTTTAAGTTCTGGAACATCGGGTTGAATCCGGGCAAAATATGTAACAAAACTAAGCTTTCATGCCCGACTCTTCCTAAAATTCAATATCTAACGTGAAAATAAAAGTTAGAGTGCGGCACTTAAAGATTGACATGGGCCACTCGATATCTAAAATATAACGGTTTGTCAAAAGTTTTTAGAACCTGTACAAATGCCCAAATATCAATAGTTTCTAAAAATCATTGCTGTGCTAACCTTTAAACTTTTTGCGCGAGTCGGTTGCCACTTTTGAAGACCATTTACACGATACTAATAGATCCTTG
>JASANE010000664.1:0-28590 GCA_030248225.1 Trileptium ribeirensis
TGACTTTGACAGTCTTTCAGATTAATTATCAGCATTCAAGAACAGGCCACCTAGAATTAGAAAATAGAATTAAGTAATTAAGAATTAATAGAATCGGGGCAGTTTGTAGTGCTGATTCAGGAACCCTGCCTTACTGGGTGGAAGCCCACGCCAGTACGCTGCAATGGTAGGTTATTCTATGATCAGAATTATATAGGCAATAGAACCTGTATTTGTACTTCTGCTGGACTTACTGTTAGACCTGTACTACCCTTGACAAATAAGGACTGTACAGTTGTCAGAATATTGGGACGTGCATTTGATTTGGACACTTATAGTGAGTGGTTGATGGCATCCTTTATTATATGCCTTATGACGCGACTTAAAGGTTGCTAGGAAATGACTTGATTAGACTAGTTGATTTTTCAGACAATGATCATTTACAGATTGTAATTGGATGTGATGCCAATGTTCACAACAGACTTTGGGAGTAGTACAAATGACAACAGAAGAGGGGCTGATTAAGCAGAATTTTTATTGATAACGGACTTATGTGTGGTGAACAAGGGATGTTCCCCCACCTTCGTTATTAGAAATAGGTCAGAGGTAATTGATGTCACATTAGCTAGCAGTTGTTTAGAAAGATATATTAAGCAGTGGCATGTGATACAGGACTATTCGGGATCAGACCATAAGTTCATAGAATTCAGCATGGATTTCGGTACTGATCATGTTGAGAAGAAATTGAATGTTAGACGGATTGATAGGATGCGATTCTATGACATACTGAGAGAAAATTTAGTTGAGTTAAACAATATCAATATTGATAATTGTGGACAGCTAGATTTAGCTGTTGGAATAACAAGCGCCCTAAATTTGGCGGCGGAAAGTAGCTGTACCTTCATGGGCGCGCGTAACTATAAGAATTGTTGGTGGAATGATGAATTAGCTAGACTTCAGAGAAAGGTAAAGAAAACGTATAGGATGGCAACGAGATATGGAGATGATAGATCTTGGAATAGATACTACTCCCTTCAGGCAAAATTTAAAAAGCTTGTTAGAGAGAGAAAACTGTCTTCCTGGAGATCTTTTTGCGATTCAGTGCATAAAACTCTCGAGTGTAACAGGCTTCATAACATATTTGGCAGGATAAATCGGACGATTTTGGATCAGCTTAGGTATCCTAATGGCTCTTATACAGAATGTGATAAAGATATTTTGAAGCTACTCGTGGAGGTACATGTTCCATGTTCCGCTCCTTCTGAGGATGAAACTGGACGACATGACTTAGGGAGACCGGTAAGGATACCAATATAGATACTAACATCAACGAGGTGGTTGATTTAGATAAGATTAAGTGGACTTTAGGACGTCATGGAGATTTTAAGTCTCCAGGGCCTGATGGTATTTATCCAGTCTTCCATAAATCAGGAGGCTCAGCAATATTTTCGGTGCTGGAAAAGATTTTTAAGGCCAGCCTTAGACTTAACTATATTCCAGTTCTTTGGAGACAGACCAAAATCATGTTTATCCCAAAGCCGGGTAAAGATGACTATACTGAACGTAAAGCATATAGACCTATTTGTCATCTGTTGTTTTGAACACTCTTGAGAGATTGGCGTCAGACTATATAATACATGACATCTTGAGTAAGTCCAAATTACATGATAATCAACATGTCTATCGTGAAGGAAGGAGTACCATCTCTGCCCTTCAGAGTACTACGGCATGAATTGAACAGGAAATGTTTTCTGACAAATTTGTTCTTGCTTTGTTTCTAGACATTTCTGGAGCTCTTGACTGCACAAAATTTGAGTTTATTCTAAAAAGCATGGATGAATTTGGTATTTCAAATTTCATCAAAACTTGGATTTATAAATTATTGAGTATAAGAGTTGTTGTAGCTGAAAAGGGACAAGCCAGACTGGCGGTCAGAGCGAACAGGAGATTTCCGCAAGGAGGAGTTCTCTCCATTGTGCTCTGGTGTTTAGTATTAAATGATATTATTAACAGACTTAATGTTAACAGGGTGTTGTGCGTAGGGTATTCTGATGATCTAGCCCTTTTGACATCTTCAAGATGCCTAAGAACTACTTGCAATAGATTTCAGCGGTCTCTGGATGAGCTTCATGCGTGGTGCTGTCCTAGAGGTCTTTCTGTTAATGCAGAAAAGTGTAAGGGCGTAATTTTTACAAGGAAAAGAAGGTTGGACGGTCTAACTGATATTCGCATTGGAGGCGAGGTTATTCCGCTCGATGATAAGGATAATATCTTGGCTTATTGTTAGACCATCTTCTAACTTGGAAGACTCATATTGAAGAAGCACGGCTTAAGTCCTTTAGAATTCTCTTTGCCCTCAAGACATTTATTGGAAGTAACTGGGTCCTCGTCCTCAAGTTATATACTTCCTTTATAGAGCAGTTGTTCTCCCAACACTCCTTTATGGGGTAATATGTTGGTGGCATAGGATTGAACTGGTTACTTATCGGAAAATGTTAGAAAAGGTTCAAGCCATGACTTGTCGTATGATAACTGGTGCTTTTAAATCTACACCGGTGCGCGGCATTGAGACAATTTTATGTATACCGCCTATTTATATCTTAATCAAATACAGTCCGGTTAAAGAATACATAAGGCTTAAAAACCTAGGCCTTTGCCAAAGCAATCATGTATTGGGCTCATCTGCTCATATGCATATGCTGTACAAGAATATTGGAGGCTTACTGAACCTACCATGTGATATTGTTAGCTCTATAAGGCATAAACAGAATTGGAGTTGTAATGATTGGGCTGATATTAGGCAAGATGACTTTGACTTGCTATGTTATACGGAAGGTTCTGTCATTGAGAATGGTCTCAGGCGATGTGGTGCAGGTATATATACCGGGTAACGTAGGGGAAGCATTCCCTCTAGGAAGCCTGTCTACTGTCTTTCAGGCAGAGGTACTGGCCATCGAAAGATGTGCCATGATAACAGATGGTTTTAGACTTAGAATAAAAAGATAGGTATTTTTAGTGATAGTAGAGCTGCGGTGCTGGCTCTCGGGAAAAGGCAGGTTAAATCACTATGCACCCTTGGGTGTGTGAAGTGGCTTAACAGACTAGGTCGAAACAATGTGGTCACTCTGGGCTGGGTAAAAGGGCATTCCAGAGTTGTAGGTAATGAAATAGCTGACGAATTTGCCAGGTACGGGTCTAATATAAAGATTCTAATACAGGGACCTCATGTTCCTATTAGCGTGACTGTAATTAAAACGTGGCTGGAGGAAAGGTCTTTTATAGAACATAGTAGAAGATGGACTAATAATACTGATTGTAGACAGACTAGGGTTTTCTTTGATAAACCCAATAAATTTAGATCAAAATTCCTTTGGAAACTGAATAAAGACCGTGTGAGAATAGCCATACAATTTTTGACAGGACATGGGACTTTTAACTCCCACTTATATAGAATAGGTTTATTGGACAACAACTTGTGCACATTCTGCGGAGCTGAGCCGGAGACTGCTCAACATTTGACAATGAACTGCTTAGCCTTAAAGGACTTACGAAAGAGATTCTTCGGAACTGAGACATTGGATCAAGAGGATGGACGTAAATTGAGTTTATCTAGAATTATTGGGTTTGCGAAGTGTATTATGGAATAGAACTTTACTAGGACTTGGGGTGCTGAAAAGGGCCTTTTTGGCCTACTCAGGTTTCTTTAATACCCCATCTAAACTCTTATCTATCTATCTAGTGTGCTACTAAAAATTACCAAATTTTTGTCTAATGGACTAAAAAATATGCGAATTTTTACTTAATTTGGCCAAAAATCCTCAAATTTTCTCTCTATTTGGAGAACTTCGTCAGCCTGAATAAATCATGCCGTTTCAGTAGTTATAAATGGTATTAGAGTCGGGGAAGCCGACTTCTAGAGTAAAGTCTGTCCTCAGGTGGTTGGTTATTTCTTGCATTCACATTTAAAATCGTTTGTATAGGTTTTTCACCATATTGAGCCCTTTGATGTGCTCACCCGGAATCCAAGATGATTATTTCATAATATATTTAAAAATTTTAAAAGAATTTTAGTGTGACTTTCGGCGAACCCGATTTACCGAAAAAGTTTCGTCTGTCGTCATTACTTGGCTATGCATTGTTTTCTGGGCGCTTGGATAATCTATTGTTATTGGTTAGAATACCATTGTCGTGTGCTTTAACTGTTCCCCTACCAGCATTATAGTGCTTCAAAGGTTTTACGGTGGTATATAGCAAAATCTACCCCTATTACAGGTAATTATACATAATGACAATCTTTAGATGAACCATGCTCGCGCGGTTTTGCCCTCACCTGCGAAATACTAGTTTATTGTAGATATGCCTAGCGCACGCCTGGTATAATACAGCTGAGAAATCACTTATTTGAATTAATACAATTTTCTTTTGATTTTAGCTGAATGCCTTAGTATACGCCATATTCCATGGTGCGAATTGGTTGAACGGGAGTTATCGGACTTTCGAGCGCCTGGGCAAGCTGTTCAGTTACATGAAAAATTGTCGTCACCGTCGCGGAAAAGGTACAGAGAATTGTAGTTCTAGCGAATGCATGGCCAGAATATGGTTTAAATTCGAAGTTTTGCATGATCATGTTAACATTGTGACTGATATTAACAAGTTTTAAACAATTATATTTACCAAACTTTTACTATTTAGCTTCGACATTAAACTTGAAACTAAACATTGTCGATATTTGGGTCACCTGATGGCGTTATATCTGGAAGGAATTAAAAATTATTATGCACTTCAAACCATATTTTATAATTTTTTTTCAAAATTTTGTTATATTCTGTGTTTTTACACTAGTAACTCGCAGAGCAAGCTAGCAGAGCTAGCTGACCGAGCGAATGTGGCGACTCTGCGCTTAGTGACCCTATCGTGCCTAATTCAATTCCCTGAGTCTTTTCGAAGTCCCACAACAGAAATTGCACACCCAACTTCCTGAGCTCCTTGAAAGTCCTACAATAGTAATTATACAGTGGTAGTACTTTACTTTTTGGACGAAGCTACGACAAATCTAGTCACATATAACAGCCGGGGAACCCTTTATGTCTTCCGTCATCTACGAAATATGAAAATCTTTGACATTTATATATCACAAATTTTTAGAAAAATTATGTTTTGATGAGTGATTTTGTACGCTGTAGGGTCACAACACCGCTTTATTTCCCGCATACCACGCAAATACATTTGATTATATGGTATGCGCAATTTCAAGAGCCTATAGACATATTCTGATAACCTACATATATCTATATTGACAAATTGACCATATAAAGCCAAAAATTACCAAAATATGCGCAATCTTAAAAGTCTATAGACATACATATTCTAATGGCCAAAAATTGACGAAATTTGATTATAACTCTAATGCATCATTCACAGAGAAGTGCGTGCACGAATTGCACACCGTAAGCTATTGCAGCGACCATGTTGCAAGAAAATAATATTGTTATAGCATTATGTTATTGCAAACATAGCGCAGTCAACAGCACAAGCTAAAATATTGCTGCTACAATAACATTGGCTTTTATGGCACCATCAATAACCGAAGCAAAAATATTGCCGCTACAATAAGATTGCCTTGTGTTGCACAACCGCAGAACGGTGGAGTTATTGCGGCGTCAAAAGTAGCTAGTTGGTATTGTACCAGCAATATAATTCTCGTTGAGTTTGATAATATGCCTCTCCAGTTTGATATTGCTGTTCCTCTCCAGTATGATATTAGTAACCTCCTCAAGTTTGATAGTGGTGCCCCCATCAGTTTGATATTGGTGCCCCCTCCAGTTTGATATTGGTCCCCATGTAGTTTGCTATTGAAGCCCCTCCAGTTTGAAACTGGTGTGCCCCTGCAGGCTATTATTATCGCCCCCTCAAGTTTGATAGTGTTGCCAAATCCACTTTGATACTGGTGCTCCCTCTGGTTTGATATTAGTATCCCCTCCAGTTTGATATTGGTGTCCCATCTGGTTTGATAATGGTGCCTCCTCCAATTTGATAGAGGTGCCCCTCCTGTTTTATAGTGGTGAAACCCTCCAGTTTGATATTGGTGCCTTCTCTAGTTTGATACTGGTGTGCCCCTAACCATACACGCCCAAGATTCGAGGTCCCAGAAGAGGAATAGCCTGTGCCCGGCGGTGGAGGGAATCAATTTCAGTCCTAACCCTGTCTGAAACTCTGGTTATCCCCATGAGACCTCAGCCTCGCCTATGTATGATTGATTATATTTCATGTCGAAATCCTTCACTTACTAACACGTTCACTAAAGCAATTCACAAGTTTGTACTAACGTTATTTGACGCTTGTATAAAATTTAGATTTATTACCTAATAATTTTCCTTGACACAAATACTCATTCAACATACATGGACCAAGGTTCGAAGTCACAGGGGATAGCCGAGTCTACGGCGAGTGGAGGCATTCTGGGATGGAATAACGCTCCCTATCCATGTGATCATGTATGCTCTTTTAAGTGACACTGTATTAGGTTGAGTAAAATCATTTCACAGGAAATGCTCATGCTAAACTTGTCTTGGTTCAGTTCCTGATTTTCAACAAGTACATATTTGTTGATAGTGTATACGCGATGTTTTAAACGCACAAAGTGAGAGAATTAAGCAGAATCCGCCGCCTAAAGTTTTCGAATCGCTGAAGTCGCATAAAATTATCCCGAATGTTATAAATGTAGTGCATAAGATTAATACTGTTTTCACCTCAGAAATTATATCTTTAAAGCTGTTTTTGTATTAAATAATATTACGGATAAGGAGCAACGCAGTTTCAGGGTCGCGAAATTTTTTAAATTGAAAAATGTTCCATTTTATTCTGCATCCAAATTAAAATCGAGAGATTTAAGGTTTGTCTATCGGAGTTGTCTATCTAAATATATATTGCCAAAATATGCCTGAGTTTATTACGATTGAGAAATCATAACGATTTTATTGCACCCACTTGAGCAAACTTACACCCTACTCTCTTGCCAGTTATTTCGTCCACATTATACTAATTGAGTGCAATAAATTAAAAAGATGTGATGTTTAGATAAAATTTAATTTCGGCGGAAAACTTCACAGCAGCTGTGTTTGTTAGGAAATTTAGAAACAATAACATATAAATTTTAGAGGAGAATTTACAATATGTGTTACGGCTGTAAGAAGAAAATGAATGTTGTCAACATATATGTCATGGCAGAAAGCAAAAAATTTCTTTGAAACTGTAAATTTTAAAAATAGCTGCTTGTACATCAATTGAAATTTTTGAAAATACCGGTCCAGAATTTTACGTAAGAGAGAAATTTGTTTTATTACTAGGGTGGATTATATCGCTTTTATTCCAGCGATATAATCCACCCTAGATCGCAGCCGGTGATCTATGACGTAACGCTACAAAGAGTATGTCGAGATTTCTGTGAAAAGCAGACAAAAATTTTATATAACGGTAAGGTTTTATGCGGATGTCTTATCGCAAACAGACTAAATCGTCAACATAATACAGTTATAAGTTTCCCAAGCACTATGACGAATAAAAATTTACGCCGGTTAAAATGTCATTTTGGCTTTATTGACTGAAATTATTAAATTATAAAAATTTCAACATTCAATCCCTGCCATAACCGCCCCCTTCACCGCTCACCGTGTGCCACTAGCAAAAAATTGATTCCCTCCACCGCCGAGCACTGGGTATTCCTCTTCTGGGACCTCGTATCTTGGGCGTGTATGGTTAGGGGTACACCACTATCAAATTGGAGGAGGCACCATTATCAAACCAGATGGGACACCAATATCAAACTGGAGGGGATACTAATATCAAACTAGAGGGAGCACCAGCATCAAAGTGGAGAGAACAACACTACCAAACTTGAGGGGGCGATAATAATAGCCTGCAGGGGCACAGCAATTTCAAACTGGAGGGAGCTTCAATAGCAAACTGAATGGGGACCAATATCAAACTGCAGGGGGCACCAATATGGGGGCACCACTATCAAACTTGAGGAGGTTACTAATATCGTACTGGAGAGGAACAGCAATATCAAACTGGAGAGGCATATTATCAAACTCAACGAGAATTATATTGCTGATACAATACCAACTAGCTACTTTTGACGCTGCAATAACTCCGCCGTTCTGCGTTTGTGCAACACAAGGCAATTTTATTGTAGCGGCAATATTTTTGCTTCGGTTATTGATGGTGCCATAAAAGTCAATGTTATTGTAGCAGCAATATTTTAGCTTGTGCTGTTGATTGCGCTATGTTTGCAATAACATAATGCTATAACAATATTATTTTCTTACAACATGGTCGCTGCAATAGCTTACGGTGTGCAATTAGTGCACGCACTTCTCTGTGAATGATGCATAATATCAGTGGGAAGAAATCGATATACTTATAATATGGTAGCCAGGACTATACATAAAGATTCGTTTTGTATTTTGTGTTCGTTTGTGTTTCTTAAGCTCTAAACATGAGAATTTTTGCGCACTTGTGCCACACTTTTTACTGTTGCATATAAGCTTTTTCATTAGCTAGGTCAGATCATTTTATACATTATAACGTAAAACATAGTTTGCTATTTTATCAGCCTCTGAAGTCTTTGTTAAATTTTTTTATGTTTAAGAACAACAGAAGATGCAATTAAGAAGTTGGAGGAACGGCAGGCGAGAGCTGACGAAAAACGACTTAAGATTCAGGAACAGCGAGCTAACCGTCTCCGTGAATTGCTCAAACGAGTACGTCATTTTGTCATGATTAGTGTCTTGGTACAATAAATTGATTATTAGAGCTAGCTAGCAACAAGGTCGCGAGATAAACAAGTTGTAGGGGCTGAGAAGGTGGTGGTAGCAAATTTGCAAGACCGATGAAACACGAGGACTCAAATAACGGTCGCATATAAATTTCTTTCTGATCTTTCAGTTTACTTAAAAACGTCCTATAAATCGGTGAAAACAACTAGAAATCAAATTTTCAGCAGTCACTGCGCTTCCATCGCTGCAGTAGTTGATAATTTGATACCAAAATAACTTGTTATTATCAAATTACCATTGTCACATGGGTCAGTATTGAGGTGTGAATGTGAAGTCATCGATAGGGGTCTCATTTGGCCAAATTGGATCGAAACACTTTTCCCTTATTCCCGAAGCCCTGTAACTTTGTATTCTGAATTAGGTCCCTATTTTGGATTCGAACATGAAATCTTCCTGCTTTAGCGTTCAAATCATTTTGATTTCGTTATTTGAGGTCGAAGAAGTTCGCGAGGCTCGAGCAACCGTCGTTGAACGAAAGCGTCATTTACTCGAATCCCGAATGCAAAGGGCTGCTGAAAATCGACGTGAACAAATTCAGGCAATAGTGAGAAAGGCACACGATGAAGATGAAAAGGTGCGAGATACCGACATTAGGCCAAGTATTGGTATTAGTTTTTCTAGGACTCTAATGAAGGAATACTGGGTATCTAGATCAGCAGAAAATACAGCGATTGAATATCACAGAGTTATGAAATTAATTTTGGACGCCCAACCATTGCGTCACTGATTTGAGCAAAAGCCTTATGTAGTGTATTAGGTCGAAATTTAGATACGAGATCCATGTGTTTCCTCGTTAGATAATCTTCGTTTTGAGCAAAAGCCTGATGTCGTACGATGCTTCTATCAAGAGATATGAGGAATAAAGCAAATGCCTTATGTCGATTTAGAATAGGAGCAAAAGCCTCAGGTACATAGGACTTCTGCACAATATGCGCCAGGAATGTTATTTAATCTGAGCAGAAGCCTTATGTAACATAAGGCCTTTACTTTTATTCACAGCAACATACGTGTGGTGCAAAAGCCACACGCTGTCTACTACGCCTGTTCGATTACTGTATTTTGTTTCATTTTTAGCCGACCAAACCATCTGCTCACCGCAAAAGATTTGCCGTCATACCGTCAAAACCAGCAACGACATCTACATCATTAATTATTAATATCCAAAATATTGGAACAAAAAAATTCCCAATGCATAGGTGCAAATTGCGGGTTAAAACCAAAAATTCTGGCTTCGAATTTTCCATCAGTGTTTTACTGTTTTCATAACTTAAAAATAATATCGAAAAGTTTTTTTGTTCAATATTTTGGATATATATAAATGTGATCGATCATGGACAATTGTTACAAAAGCTATAAGCCTGGCGACATCGTCTGGGCAAAGATTCCGCGTTGCGCTTTTTGGCCTGCTCTGGTGATCCATCCGTCTGAACTTCCTCAAATGACTTGCAGCTCTTCCAAAGCTGTCTTTGTTCAATTCTTTGGAACGGAGGACTGTACAGCCATCACGAACAAGAAACTCATTATGCCCATTTTGGCGAAGGCCGCTGCGACATGCTGGTCAAAAAAACCACCCGGAATCCTTGCAGCATTCAACGAATTAGAGAGTTACTGCCGTGAGCGCAAGTTGGAGAACATCATATCGCAGATACCGATACAAATGCGCAATAACAGTGGTGCTGCCAACGCTGGGCACACTGTCTGTGTTGAAATGGCACACAGTGAAATTTCAGCAACAAAGGTAGCGCACGATATCAAATGTTTGGAATCGGTCGAAGGTTTGGACGCTCTACCACCATGTCTAGCTACACCCGCGATAAACAGTTGTAAATCGTCCGGCATATACGAGGCTGAGGTAACACCAATGGCGGACGACAATAGTTCTTCTGGATCGGCGGATACAATGATTTAGGAACAACTGTATTGAAGGATACCGACACTGGTGTACTGCGTGACACGGTTAACAGCCCGTCAGTATCGCGCAGCAATAACAGTATTCCAGCTATATCAGCAACGACGGTTGATGGAATGGAAAGCCGTTCTATAGCGAAACGGAGAGGAATACCACCGGCAGCGTATATTATATCGCGAGAACAGGAAAATGAGAGGAAGATGCAGCGTAAAAGAGAACAAAAAAAATGACAGTTATGAGAGTGACGTAGACAGCGATACTGATGATGATCCCGATTATTACCCGTCCAAATTTTCACCGGATTCAGACGATAGTAGTGTTCGAACCTCATCTGATCATAACACGGCATCAGGAAGCCATGTAGATAATATCATTGAAAATATGGTCGAAACCGTATTGGGAGCGACAGTAGCTGCTGCCTGTGACCGAGTTGACGAGAATGCATTGTCGCACACTGTTGCTTCTGGAAATACAGAAGCTGACGCTGAAGTAAGTGCTGTTGACGCGGTGGTTGGTCTGGTTCGGGACAGCGTGGGTGTAAGTTGCAAAAAGGGCCGTGACTGGAGGGCTGTAAGAGCAGCACGAAAAGCTGGGCTTCCGTATACAACTTCAAGTGGTGCTATTAATAAAGGGAGGCAGGTACGCGACGTGAATTGTAATAAAACAAGATGCAGCTACAAATGCAGCGAAAACATTTCACTCCAAATAAGATCCCGAATTTTCAACTGTTACTACGCTACTGATGATAAACGGTCCTTCGTTACGACTCATGTGGAAACGAAAGAGCCAACGGGCCGGAGGGTATCAGCTAATGTTTCAAACCGGAATCACACTAACAAATATTATTTAACTACAGATGAACATGGTACTCGCACAGTTGTTTGCAAAAACTTTTTTATGGCCACACTAGATATTGGGGAAAAATTCGTTCGCAATTGTTTGAAATATAGAACTACCGCCGGCACGTGTCAACCGCCAAACAAAGTCACCGCAGCTACGCACGCCCTAAGTCCTGGTCAGCTGCATTTGATTAATGAACACATCAAGCAATTTATTCCTGTTCCTAGTCATTTTTGCCGCAAAAATACAAGCAGAACCTATCTAGAAACGTACGTACAGAGCAAACAGAACATGCATCGGCTATATAGTGAATTTTGCCAAACGCGAGGTTCTACACCAGTTTCCTATTCTTCGTACTCGAAAATACTTCGCGAAAAAAAGATATCGATATTTAGGCCTAAAAAAGATCGCTGTAAAACATGTGAGAAATACGACAATCTCACACTAAATCAGAAGCAGAACTTTCAACAGCGGTATGATCAACATGTCGCTCGGAAAGACGAGGCAAGGATGATTAAGGCGCGCGACAAACTGCGTTCAAAACAGTCACGTGACTTCAAAAGTGTTACTTTTGATTTGGAGGCTGTTTTATACGTACCATCTGGCAACGTGTCGTCCCTTTTTTACCGTCGAAAACTCTCAACTTACAACTTCACCGTGTGCGAACTCGACACGAACGACGGATTTTGCTACTTTTGGACAGAAATAGACGGAAAGAGGGGCGCGGTTGAAATTTCGACGTGTTTGCTTAAATATTTGGACGGACTACCAGACGATACCAACGAAGTTTCACTGTTTTCGGACAATTGCACAGGGCAAAATCGCAATCAATACGTAATGGCGGCTATGCTTCATTTGGCGCGCAGTGATAGGGGACCCAATGTAATTCGGCACTATTTTTTGGAAACTGGGCACACACAAATGGAGTGCGACTCCATGCATGCGTGTGTCGAAGCCAAATCCAGAGGTTTGTCTGTTTACGTTCCAGATAATTGGTTGAATATCATCAAGCTCGCGCGGCCCAAGCAGCCGTTCAAAGATGTAGTGGAGCTTAAAAACTCAGACTTTTTGGATACTAAACAATTAGCGCTTAAACTATTTGGAAAACAAGGCCCAGCAATTCCGATTAACAGCCTGAAACAGGTTCACTTTTCGAAAGCTTCGCCAAATGTCATAGAATATTCGTGCGACTATTCGGACCAACTGAGTTTATATGAACTGCCAGTCACTCGCGCTCACCGATCACAATACGAATATCAGTTACCGAGGGCATATACTGGGAAGTTAACTATTGCGGATTCCAAGAAGAAGGACTTATTAGCGTTGTGCACTTCGATGGCGATTCCACAAATATATCATCCGTTCTATGAAAGCCTTACTACAGAGCCCGATACAATCGTTGGTGGTACCGATGGCAACGTTGATACAAATATGGACCAAGATCAATTCTTGCCTCCAAGCGATTCTAGTTTTGATACCGAGAATGAAGATTTATGACTAGTCGTAAGTGCACTGCTATCATTTAAATATGCTGAAACCACGCAGCAAAAGCCTTATACGTACTCCTGCATGTACTATTACTGCTTTGAGCAAACGCCCTATGTACGGTTTTTTTTAAATCCTACTACTATTTTTCATAAATGTGACAAGTAGCATGAAACCCTGTGCTCAGCTCAATTAATAACATAATACGGCTCCACGTTTACGAATTTCTGCTCTGTTGACGTATTCATGGAAACAAAATGGGCGACCATTAAAAACTCCACTTTTTTAAATTGCCTTTTTCTCGAAATTAGATAAATCCACATAAGGCCTTTGCTCAAATCACTTTACCAACTAATGCCAACTGCAATTTGCATCTTATTTGATATCACTGACGTTTCTGCCGCCATATTATTTTGGCAAGTTAAATGAGCGAGCTTTTTTAGTAGTATGCGCACTGATAAAGTTTACGGCATCTATTCGTTCGTCTCGCTAGTTTTTTGCAACTATATCAGGGACAAATGTAGATATTTACATAGTGTCGTCTGTATATTATATTATTGTCCATAGTCTTGCCCATGGCCCGATGCAACCCGCATTTATAGAAGGATAACCCTCCAATTTGTTGGCCTAAAGGATACATGTTTTCAATTATATCTCAAAACGCTGGCTCCATTTCAAAAAATTTTGTCTCATAGGTCATTGTTGACCAACGCTTTTTTGACATACTCGTGAATAGGGAAATGCTTTTTGACATGCTCGTGAAATGGTGTCGCAGAATGATTCCTTTGAACACTTTTCTATGTATCACGTTTTTTGATATAACAGATAAGCATTATAATATATTTATCTGGCTTCTCCAATCCACTTAAATTATACCTGGGGCATACGTTGGGGGTTCCCTGTTTCGGAACTCAGGGAGTCGTCGAAAATACCTGGTGAGGCGAATGCACTAGTTCATTTATGCCGTCTCTCAGTTGAACTGTGGGAACATATAGTACTGTGACCGTCAGAAAATGTCAAAAATATCACACTTGACAACTGATTGTGCGTGCTAAAAAGGGAAATTTTGGTGATTTTTACCCAAAATTTTTTAGGGAAAGGGAAATCTGGAGAGGGCTCCTCATTCAGCTCCTTGAGCCCTTTAAAGTCCCACGATAGGATCAGAACACGGGTAACATAATGGCTATTTTATTCCATATAAAACGCGTAAAACCTTTTACTATTCTTCGTCCTGTAACCAAGTAGGCGAAAATTTTGATTTTATAAATCGCAAATTTTAAGCAAAATTATAATTTGAAAAGTATTTTTACGTAGCGGAACTCCAACATTTGCCTCATTTGATGCGTTTCACGCAAACACAGTTGCTTCTATTGTACACCGAAAGCCTATAGACGTATTCTAATATACCTGCATACATCTATATTGAAAAAGTGGCAAAATTTGACCATTGTTGGTGCCAAAATTTACCAATTTTTGCTCAGATACGATCCCAGAAGTTAATGACATGTCCATTGAAGGCTGAAACGATTAAAATCGACGTGTTGAACTACTTAACTCTGTAATCCAGTCGTTCACCCCAGCAAGCAAAAACCTACATTGTAAAATTTAACCTTTTTGGGAGTATTAAACTATAGCTCATAGGTTGAAACATCTGCATTGATAAAAATACATAACAGCGAAGTTGTAGCTCTCGATTGACCCACGTTTTTCTATGCGATGCGTCTGGAAAAGGTTATTTCGTAAAATATTGGACCCTTCCCAAATAGTTTAAATTGAAATTCCACAGTTCGGGTCGGTGTTGTGAAAATTTAGGTAAAATATGATAGGAGCAGCATAAATAAAAACTAGGGGCGCAACTACGTTTCATAACGCATCAGTTGAAGAAATTTTCGAAAATCCATCAATCTTGTACAGAGTTATGTGACGAACAGAAGAAGAACAAAGATTTTTCTCCCAACAAACGCTATTTGACGAAAGTCCGCTCGTTGCGCTCACGCTGTTTGTTTCAGTTGTCGTCATTATAAAGGTTTTGAACGTTTCTGAAAGCAATGAGGGATTTTATTCAAACATCATTTTGTACGGTGTACCGTATATTTCTTCGATTTTTTGATAACCGATTTTGAGATACTAAATGACCTTCTTGGTGCTAAAACTACCAACAGAAATAAGTGCATAAAAGAATGTTAGAACGTTAGAAATTTCGTTAGAACGTTTGTTTAGAAACGAATGTAAACGCAAACAAGTCTTGTTTAGGATTGATTTTTGCATTTGTTTATGGACGAACGCAAACATTTGTTTATGAATGACGCAATGTTTATAAACGCAAACATTGTAACGCTCGTCTATAATCGAAAGCTGTTTGTTGACTTATTTTTACCTGTACCTGTACCTTTACAAGAATATCAAGTTTTTACGCACGCGTACTTCGCACCATGATGAATATTTAATAATGTTGAACATAATCGCAGTACCACCTAAATATATATTGCTTTTTGTTATTTTTGTTCTATTTTCTGCTATTATGTTATTATAGGTACAAGAAATAGCATTTATCAATTCACTACAGCTAGACAACAAGCGCCAAGAAGTGAAATTCCGCTATGAAGAGTGTGATCAGCGTCTGCGAACACTCGAGGAAGAGCGTGTGAAAAAACTGGAAGAGAAAACTGCTCGAGAGGCTGCGGCTGAGGTGCGACAATATACATATAATATATAAACAAAGAATTCATTAATACAACTAGCAAAAATGCGGTAATGAGTAAAACCTTGTATTGGCAATTTTTAGGGTACGTAGGTTGCTGATTAAAGCTTACTGTTTTGTGTCATCATATAGCATTGTTACATACAGGCGTACTGTGTTTGAGCTCTAAAAACTTCCAGGTTAGTAGTTAAATAGTTTGCAATAAGCAGACTTACGAACACAACGGCAATTAGTTTTTTGTCAATTGCTTGTTTTGTACCAAATGCATAAGGCATAATGCTGGATATTTATGTCCATAGATTTTTTGTGAATTAATTTTGAAAAGAGTTTGCATTGTTATTCAAACAGTGTTGTCCTTAATTAGAACATCATGCACTTGATTGTTTTAGATGGTTGGAATGTTGTCGGGTACAGTTTTAATGCATCAACGCTGAGAATCGAGAACGGATGGAAGTCATTGCTTTTTTGCAATAATAAGGCTGTTACCTTCGTCAATAAGGTCGAATTTGGCTTGGCTATCAGTTATTATGTACTATAGTATGATTGATATTTGAAGGAGCGAAGGAAGACACTCGATAATCAACGCAAAGTACGACTCGAAGAAATGGCAGAGCGACGTCGACTTCGCGAAGAATCGATTCAAAAACAACGTTCCGATCAGGAAACACAGCGAGCGAAGCAGGCCAAAGAAAAAGCCAGGTGCAGAAGCAATAATTGGTATTAGTGTGTTTACTAAGGTGCGTGGTAAGACTGGCCTTTACACTCGCTGAAAAATAAAGGAGGATTGCCATGAGGTCCCGTGCTCATTCTCCGGAAAAAATCTCGAGTGGGGAAATTCTTTACTTATAAAGTCGCGATAGGTCGTAACTGCCACAGAAAGTCGCACATGTCTGATTTTACATTGTTACTAGTTCGTAGTACCGCTGAAGTTCAAAAATGTGACTGTTATCATATTTATTTAACTTAGAATTTTTAGTGTAGCTTTAGCTCATTGACTCTGAGTAAGCAAATAGCCTGTGTAACTAGTATTTTGTATGCAAGAGTGAAACGGAGCAAGCGTGGTTTCATTTATAAGTTGTCATTTTGTATAAAATACCTGTAACAGGGCGTGTTTGATGTATAACCACCCTAAAAGCTTTGGAACCCTGAACCCGTCGAAAAACTTAAAATATTGTCGACGATAAACCCATCAAAAACAACTGAAAACACATAAAGTATTAGTGCTGTTTTATGTAACCAAACCTTTTTTGCGGCGCACTAAAACCTATGACTTCTTGTACGCTTCCTGTAACCAAACTACTGACGGCAGACAATATTCTGGAAATCGGGTTCATTGACCCTACGCTAATTGAATACTTATGGAAAAGCATGAAACGTACGTAATCGGCAATGCCGAAATCCTACACATCTTCCATGCCTCTTCCAGAACGTCTTACATTGAAGCAAATTCAATAATGTTCGTCGATGTTGGTGGACTCAGCTGTCTCAAATAGACTGACAACAATTCATTAACGATTTTGTTCGCTTTAATGAGCTAAGACATTGAGGGTTTACTTTTGTTTTAGTACGTGAATTTTGATCACTGAGTAAAGTAATTTGAATATGGCACATTTGAGCGTGATTGTGTATTTTTGTAAATATTTCAGAGAACGTGAAGAAAAGTTGGCTGAAATTAAAGCGAATCAGCAAGCAGTAACTCACGAATTGGCAAAGAAAATAGTTCAAAAAGTAAAGCTACTTGTGGCATGCTTCTATTTACAGCATTCTAATTTAAGTTTTTAAATTATTTTTCAACTTATTGCACTAAAATAGTACTAGAAGGTCGTTTAATCCGCGATGTGCAGCTAGTGAGCGATGTTTAGAGTCACAGATACGTTTGAACGAATCACCTCATCATTTTGGCCAGCCTCGAAAACCTTTATATTCGCAGATTTAAAAATTACAATATTAGATTGAGAACCCACGAAATCCATGCATGGTTGAAAAATGGTAAAGGGAGGGATGGTTTCATGTGATACAGTAGAACACTATAATAATGTTTAATAAATAGATTATATCATTTTATGCGCGAGTAAACTTAAGGTGACCTCGTCAACCATCCTATTTTCTATTTTTGCATAAAATTTGTTACGGAACGATTTTTGTTCAAATGAAATCCGGCGTAAAATTGTTCGCGACATCTGTCCATTTTGTGTTCGCGAAAATTCAAGTAAAATTGTCCAAATTTTTGAGAACGAAAATTTGTCGACTGGATTGTGACGTCACTTTTGCATTAAATTTGTTCGTGAACACTGAATAATCCAAATTTAAATGCTAATGTATTTGGGAACAGAATTTCTGCAAATTGAAATTGCCGAAATTCTGTTCGAACACAACGTCTAATTTCGGGCACTTGAATTTAATTTTACTAATTTTCGGTTGGCGAAAAACCGAATGAAATTAAGCCTTTTTCAGTAACAAGGGTTTGCGATTCGATATCGGTAATAACAAAATAGAATATATGGCGGGGTCATCTAAAGTTTACTCATGCATTATTGAAACCTTCAAAATCATGCATAGACAAAGGGGAATCCCAGGGCATATAGTACTATACTAACTATACTAAAAGGTATATCGTTCACGGATACGTGTTTTAGTGAGTGAAATAACCATTAAAGTAAGTGGGGGATATGATAAAATTCTTTCGACAGGGGTTCGATGTTCTACACTTATTTTCGACATTTTAGTGAGTGACATACAAACTGTCTAAACCGTTTCGGTGTCCTACTTGTTTTAAATGTTTTATTGAGTGAATTACAAAGGGCATTATTGGGACTGAAAAAACATTTTTCATTTTTCAACAAACAAAAAATGGGACAGCCAAATATGATTTTTGAAACGTGGTTGAAAAAATGAGAGACTAAATATAGTCTTCTTGGGTTCCTTTTTCCAATTCCCGCCGAGGGATTTTTTTCTATCTTGTTAGTATGCTCGAAACCTTTTAGATAGCAGATGCAACAAGATATAACTGATTGAAAATCACGAAATTATGATTGATTCTGCGGGTGATATCGGAGCATACAGTACCATTCCAAAAGGATACATCGGTCAGAGATACGTTCAAGTGAATCACTCCATCGTTTCTTGCGACCCTGAAAGCGTTTATAGTGACCACATTATAGTGCTTATTAACTATATCTTAAAAATATGATATTATAATAAATTCTTTTTCTGACCCCATTTTGTGCCCCTATATCATTATCCGCGAGTCTGACAAAAAGTGCCGGTCAACAGAGTTATAGATTTTATTCAGGCTAGCATACAAGATAATGCACTATTGTATTTTGATAGCGGCCACTGTTTTATCACTGAAAACGTATTTCCATCGGTCTTAAAAATTGAGGTCTGCCCTAAAAATTGCCCTAAAAATTTAAATTAGTCTGCCATACCCCATGTGTGGGTTACATAGATAAAATCAATTTGGGGGTCTCCGGCCAGACTATAAGCTATCATAATATGCAATAGACCACGTCTGAATATCTTCATTCGTTCCAGAGATATTCATAAAAAACTGTCGGACGGTCGGAAACGGGAAAATCATCGCGCATACCTCAGATCGCTCGCTGCGCCACTTTGATTAGCAGAACACCTTTATGAGATTGACAGGTATTATTAATCTATGAAGTTTTCAGCGTAAGATTTGGGTATTTCAAACTACCACTTTGCGTTTTTACATGTTTGTCACTCAGGGTCACTGGACCAAAAAACGCGGGAAAGCAGGTTTGTTTGCTGAAAATAGAGGAATCATTTCCAAAAACGGAAAATCGATTCGACGTCTTAAGATTTTCGTACCTGAGGTATGCAGTGCCGAGGTGTTAGGATAGAGTGACGGCGAGAGACCTGCTGAGATGACGTAATTGCTCAATGATGTTCAGTATGGATGAGATACGTTTTAGTGATTTGACGTTGCGTGAGCTCAATACGCATGGTTGTAAAAAGTGATCTACAGAATTGTTTGTGCTGTTGTTAACACTGCCAATAGACTCAGACGGTATCTAGATTTGAAATAGATCTTTTAAACCTCATACTATATTGCACTGTTCCGTTTTGTGTTAGTTTACCTGCTTGAAGTAATTAAATAACTCTTTCCAATCGCTTGTTGATGGATCAACTAATCGTTAAATTTGTGTTATTACTCACTAATATAACTGTGAAGATTTACAAATAGGATGGTTCGCAATGTACTTTAGTTGTTGTGTATAATATACGAGAGCTAGTGGGTGAAACCGGTGGAATATTACCTATACTGCGAAGAGACAAAATAATTTAGACTGCGGATACATTGGAAATAAGCTTGATTTTCAATATACTTCCGAGAAAACTATTGTGTAGAAGATTTGAATTCATTTAAAATAGAAATTGCAATCCAATGTCTTTCTTATATACCACTTCAAAATATTTATGACGCAGCGGCCTAGCCGAGGAATCCAATTTGCTGGACAATGGCTCAATGGGGTGGTGACAAATTATGTGGGCAGAGTCGGTTCTGATATGTTTGCTTTAAATATAAATTTTGGTTAAAGTTGTGTTGATATAAAAGCTGTGAAGATTTAGAAGTAAGATGATACGAAATGTACTATTGTTGCTGTGTACAATATAGAGAACTGGGTGAAACCGGTGAGATATTACTTATACTGCGATTAGAGAAAATTACTTTTTACTGCGGATACATTAAAAATAAAGCTAGATTTTCAATATACTTCTATGCTTCCGAGAAAACGATTGTGTAGAAGATTTGGATTCGCTTAAAATAGAAATTGCGGTCCAATCGCTTCCTCATAATACCACTTCAAAACATTTATGGTGGTGGCCTAGCCAAGGAATCCAATTTGCTGTACAATGGCTAACTTGGTGGCGAAAAATTGTGGGCAGTCTCGGTTCAGATATTTTTGATTTATGTAAATTTTTGCACAGTTTTTTTCGTTTTTGACATTTTTCATACTATAACTTGTTTCGCCAGCAACCGCAAATTCCATACCGCACTACTTCGGTAAATATGTTATCTGCGCTAAGCGAGAGATGCGATATACTATGGTGTAAGGGGCTAAATTAATTTATGTGTGTGTCCGGGTTGCCAGCTACATTGACCGCGTACCCTAAGAGTGCGATCGGATTTAGTGCCGTAATGTTAGTGGAAGGTTCGACACGGGGAGAGACAAAGTATTAATTGTAGCCTTCTTCACCACTCGGGAGAAGCTGGAAACTTACACTAATAGCATGCACAATCTATAGTTCAGGTAGCGGATGTTTGATTGTAGTTTAAAAAAATAGGTTTTTCTTTAAAATTAAATAACAGTAGGTAAAAGTAGGTTACTAGGTAACATAGATTTGCTATTAAAAATTTCGATCGGAATCACTCTTAGCGTATGCTTTTTGTTTATTTATTTTCCTGAAACACGTACATAGGTTGAAATGTGGCGTTTTTAACTGCAATGTAATATGTTTTTGAAACCATTTAATTAGTCTTGGTTAATTGCCTTTTTGAATAATTTTTTATTATTGTTAGGGTTTGGTTATTTTGCCATGTAAATCCAAATCATTTTCAATAATTACCCAAAATCTAAATTACATACCTTTAAAGTAGAAAGCAACTTTTGACCACAGTCGCTTAGCGCGAGTTTATCATATTTAAACGTTTTGTTGTTTGTGTTTAACATATCTAAACCATATTACATGGAATTTCTAACATGTTTCAACCCCACGGATACAGGCTGAGGCGTATCTGGGAAAATAATGGTCTAGATATTATATTTTATTTGTGTAGCGTTGATATGACTAAAGTTGTAATTTTGAAATAATAAATTTTGTAGGAATACCATTCCAACTGCTAGTACGTTCCAAACGCGAAACTTCGTGGCGCGTCTGTGCTTTGACGTGCAGTGGCTGTCAAAAATAAGTGTAATCAGAAACGATAGAAATCGCAATTGTGGAAAGTTCGTCTACTCGCGATTGATAGAAATTTCGTGTATTCGAAAATAGTCAATATTTTATAATTTTGAAATTTATGTAATTGCGTTGCAATCGAAAACGATCGCAGTCGATCGAATTTCATCAAAATTTGATTTAATCGAAATCGATTAAAATTTCGATGGATTATTTTCACTTATTTCTGACTGTAGTATTATTTTTATAGCAAGATGAATGTGAGCGCCGTCACGACGAAACGCTCGAGCAAATCAAACTCCGCGCCTCCGAAATGCGGACGCCTCGAAGTGCCACGTCAAGTACTGTGACGACACCCGTGCAATCAGCTGATATGTCGGAGTCTCTTCGAAATCAAACATCCCCCGAAGTACATCGACAACTCAACGAAACTGGGAACAAAGAAAATTGTTTGGCAAACGGCGGCGTCGAACGTGAAATGCGACGTAGTAATATCATAGGTCATGGAGACAAAGAGCAGGAGAATGGGAATGACAGAGAGATTTGTCTGGACAGCGAATTTCAGCCTCACAAAGGTGCCAGACGTAGGCAGTTGTTTTCCGATGAACATGATATCCGACGTGAAAAGGTTAAGAATGTTTTTAAGACCACACTATTATTAATTTATTAGCCATAGTTTCTTTTTCTACAACTCGCAGAACCTGGCCTGTCCACAGTGGGTCGGGGGCGTGAAGACGAACCCAGTTTGCAAATCACCATATTTTTAAAATTTTCACAACCTTCATCTCTCATCCCGCACCCAGAACCCCATGAACAAATAAATCCAAGAGTTATTAATGACCTAATGTTTTTTCTGCATGCTATGTATCTTTAAACATTAACTGGTATCTCGCATGCCAGGGTGAACGGAGGGTGCGTGGTTTCAGTTTTAACTTATTCTGAGTAACAGGTTGTGTGTGTTTGATCTACGTACCACCCTAGGACCTCTGGAACCCTGAACCCATTGAACAACGTAAAACCTCGTCGACCTTAAATCTATCGAAAACAATTGACAACGCATGAAGTTAAGTCATGGACAAAACCAAGAGCAAAAAACGAAGGCAACGACGTCCGTTTCTAAACGAGCGTTACAACGTTTATTTGCGTTTACGTTCGCTCATGAATGAATGAAAAAATCTATTAAAACGTGACAACGTTCGCAAACCATAGACTTGTCCTCCATTTCTCTATTTGTCCTTTGTTTTGAAACTGTGCTCTATTGTCCTCTATTTTGGGTGTTTGTCCTCTATGTCCTCTAATTCGAGGTGAGGTCAAATAAATTTTTTTCGACCGATAATTCGTGCCCATAAATAGCGTCGCAGCCTGTAGTTATCTGTCACTTACTGTTTAGCTGTTAATATTCAGCTAGTATTATGTACATTGTAAAAGTCCTTGTGCTTGGCACGAGCCCCAGCAAAAATTCCGAACCTCGAAACCATCAGTATTGGTACCTTAATGATTTGCAGCATGGCATAGCGTATATTGATTACGAACAATACTTACGCTACGAGGAACTGTTATACTACTTGCAGTGTCTTCATTTCTGGACCCTAAATAAATCGAAGCAAGCAATCGATTTACGTGCAACTCTTGTGTTGCTTGGTGGCAGATGACTCATCTACTTGGAGCTTTGCATAGCCTTAGATGAACATGAATTTAGATGCTTACTTTTTAATTTTCTGATCTGGACTGCAATATTATAAGCTCGGTTTTTATCGCTCAAGTTTGCCCTGGGTCAAGCGAAACACTGTCGCTTCTACAAGAGATCGAGTATTTTATGGATCTCCATGTTGGCTAAGCTTAAGCTTGATGATAGGATCAGACATTTTCCCGGGCTCACGAGTCACAACCACAGGCAGAAATCACTGTGATACGGAATGACTCATCTATTTTGGATTCAATTGTCTGCAATTAAATTTGTCCAGTATTCAAATTATACGTATTATTTCGGTTTATGGTCGAGCTTATAATGTTTCCATTTCAGTTAGTTATAAAGTATATATGGTCATCTGTTATAATGCCAAGAGATACTGCTTATTCGTCGGATTGGCAGCAGCTGACGATTAGCGGCATTTCTAATTCAACTTGGTTATCTCCTGACCCTTCGAGTTCGGCGTCTGGAAAGTGCAATTTATGCGCCGAATTCTTCCTAGTAACGTCGCAAGGCTATTCCGCTGTCAAATAGCATGCGCAGAGTGCGAGATACATTGACATGATCAAATCACAAGAGGGTCAGACTCAGCTATGCATCGCAACAGATTCGGGATTCGGGTGCTGATACCATGGCATTGCCGGCCTTGACTCTCGCAGACATGGTTGCTAAGGCTGAGTTTCTGAGTTTTTACGTTACTGCTGCCACATGAGCAAGTTTAAGTTGTCCTCTATTTTTAGACCAAATTGTCCTCTATTTTTTGGATGCGCACATGCTCTGCGTTCGTTTGCGTTTACGTTCGTCATTCGCGCTTCGCGTTCGTTTATCGTACACTTATTCTTGTCCGTGTTTGTATTTTTGCTGGTCTCTAGATAACCAAACGATCGTATTCAGTCTACGGAAAAACCTATATATATATTGGCAGTTCTTGATGCCCTGCACTCAGTACATTGAACTACTGATCACATGCTATATTGTGGAACACGTGTTCATTTGACCCTAAACCCACTGAAAACCTTTGAAATGGCATAAATTATACGTACTGGAACAGCACTATCGTATTCAGTATGCAAAAAACATATATTATATAAATCATACTTGATGATATGTACGCAATACGTAACCATACACTGGTTATATTCTGCCTTAAACCCTTCGAAACCTATGAAAAGGCATGGAACACACATGATGCCCTCTATATACCAAATCATTGTATTCAGTGTTCAGAAAAACCTGTAACCGTTCCTGATGCACTCCGCACAATTCGTACCCAAACAAAAATGAAAACACACTACATTCATAAAATCGGGTTCGTTGACCTTAAAATCCTTGAAACACCATTAAAATGTATAGTATAATCAAATTGGACTATAGTTAGCAAAACCATCATATCTAGCATGCTTTATAAGCTAATATATGTTGATTGTAAGGTATAAATACACAATAACATGCCGAAATTTGAAAAATCAATATTTCTGGCAAAGCTGTTTGACTTTGACTTGACTTGACTTTGAAGGCGTTCGCCCCCGTGGGAGCATGCCTCTCCCCCCTCGGTTATTGTCCACTACATGTTCGCAAATGTCTTGCCGCCCTTGGCTGTTGACAATTTGGGCATATGTAGAACTTCGCCACGTAGGTTCGGGCCTGGACGGCATTCCGTGTCACCCCTTGATACCCCAACACCTTCACCAGCTGTACACACCCGTTGATGTCGTGCGAAGTTTGATTTGGATATAATGTTTAGGCAGTTGCCGCACTTCCGTTTGCTAGGGTCGTCGCACTGCATCCCATTGCATGATTTGACGTGGTTGCTCATGGTGTTTTCGGAGAGGAAGGTTCTTTCACACAGCGGACATACAAAAGTAGCGCTTTGAGCGTTAGTGCCGTGCATTCGTCGTTGATGTATTACAAGGCCCGCCTTGGTCTTGCACACCTTTTGACAGCCTTCAAATTTGCACAGTATCTCCTCGTTTTCAACTGCTGTTTGGTTTCGTGTCATCTCGTCGCCCAAGAACTATTTACTACGTTGTTGCTCCCACTTGGCCAGTTGTTTGGCCGTTTTCTCCACCATTCGCGGCCATTCTTGTCGGTCCTGTGCAATCCGCCCCGCGTCGGTTGTGTCTGCCAGCTTCCTTTAAGAGGCGTTTGTAATACCTCAGCGTTTTACGTTTGCGGCCTTTTCTTTTGCCCATCGTTTCTAGACCCTCGAACCAACCCAGCACCGCTGCCTTCGTTACCCGATTGTTGTCCATGCGGAAAATGTGGCGTATCCGTTCCAGCGCCCGCTTTTCAACTTTCCATTGGACCGATTTTACGATCAGCTCGTTTTTGATGTCCTGCATGTTTTTGTGTTCTCGTTGCATTTGTCGAGTCGGTGCTTCTCGGCCATTGCTCCATATGTTGCGGTAGCATTTATCAATGAAGCTCTGGAGTCGTTTGAGATCCTTTTTGTACCACGTGCGCACTGAGCAATCAAATAGGAGAGCACTGCCGACACAAGCTTCTACAACTTTCGCTTTCATATTTTTCGACAACTTCGATTTTTTCAGTTGGTTTTTAAGCTTTGTCCAGGTTCCGCCTGCCCGTCGGATTCGATCTGTAACGTCCGTTTGCGGCAACATCCAGCTACCGAGTATGTGGATGTCTCCATCTGCTTGGGTATCGAAGTCGAGTGTTTCTTCCTTGTAATCGTTGTTAGATTCCTCGAACGTCCCCATGACTTGCTTCACCGCTGTCACACCATCCATCATTTCGTTATTTATTCCAATTAACGTTGTGTCGTCTGCAAACAAGGACATTGAAATCTCGAAGGGCACTGCATCGCTGCTGTGTTTCTCTCTTAGGCCCTCGCCTGGGAAATTGTTTCCTGGGATCCATTTCCATTTGATGCCGACCTGTTTGCCCTTTGTGTCTGCCACTCGACGCCGTTCTGCATCGGCCTGGCGCATAACAGCATGATGAAATATGTGGAACAGAACGGGCGAAGTAGGGCAACCTTCGCGTAGACCCTTTTCAGGGTACCAAGCATCGCTTTCCCCGCCGGCTCCCTTGACAGAGTATATCGTGGTTTCGTGCAGGTCCATGACATCTAGGAACTTCCCTTTGAGACCATAACGTTGCAGTATCAACCATAGCGCCGGTGACCCTGGGGTACGCTTTACGTAAATCTAGAATTCGCGCTGTGGGCAGCTGACCGTCCGGGAAGGTCTGATTGTGATCTTGGCGGTTGCATGCATTGAGGTCCGCGATGTCTTCCGCAATTCGGACGAAGGTTTGAGTTGCGTCTGCTGTGGATCGTCCAAATCGGAAGCCATTCTGGTTGTCGTCGACCAGTTGCAGTTTTTCCGCCCAGCCCTGTAGGCGACATGCCAGCACTCTGGCCAAGATACGGCTTCCTATAGCTAACAGACAGACCCCTCGGTAGTTGTTTGGTATCGTTTTCGTCACCCTTTTTGTACAACTGGATAATTTAGCCAGTTTTTAGGGAGGCTTCCTAGTTACTCGCTCGTGTGCTGAACATCAATGTACCATTTTGACAATCCATTCCCCCACTGGGTTGCATGCGCGATGTATGAGGCTCATCCGAACGCCGTCTCTGCCCGGGGCAGAATTTTTAAGCTTCTTCATTTCCGACAGTATCTCTTCCCTGCTCGGGACTTGGTTCAGCTCCAGGTTCGCAGCTTTAGCAGTGGCATCTGCTCTCATGTCACGGACGCTGTCGACGGCCTTCCCGATCACCGGTGGATTGTTCTCGTAGCGAGGTTCAGACACTTTCTCGAAATGGCTTTTGAAAGCGTCGGTAGTGATGGTGTGGGATCGACCTGCATGTTGTCCTCTGGTTCCCAGTTTGCGAAGGGTTCGGTACATACGACCGTGGTCGCCTCCATTGCCTGCCGCTTCATATTCTCGAATGATACCGTCCCACCATTCGCGTTCCCATCTCCGTAGAACATTCTTCATTCTTCTGCGAGCTTCCCGTAGTGCTGTTTCTGCGATTTGCCTGTTGTTCCATCTCGGCGTCACGAGCACTAGTTGTTGTGGTTGCTCTCAGGTCTCGAGTTCGGGTGACGGCGTCGTTGATCTCGTCGTGCATGATACCGAGTTCATCTTCTTTAGCCACTGGCCATGGGTTGGCGACTTCTCGTTTCAGTGTCCCGCATGTCGTAACCGACGCTTCCGTGAGTATGTTCGCTATGACATCCCAGTTCATCGTGTCCGCGATAACATCGTTCCGCCTGGCGTCCCACGCGTACCGCTGTTTCTTCGGTAAAACGCGTTCGGACGGTTGTGTCGTTTAGCTTTTCCCAATTGACTTTCGGCGCTCGTGGCCTGATCTCCCGACGTGGACGTTTATACTTTGTCCATATTTCCATCGCTTTCGGTTTATGATCAGACAGTACCTTCTCCTCTATGGTCCGTAATTCTTTCACAAGCCTATGATGTTGTTGTTGCTTGACTATGAATCCATCAAGCTCGTACCACCTTCCCGACATCATGTTGAACCATAGTGTCCCCTGTTACTGTGATGGTGGAAGCTGTTGACGTACGCCATGCTTTGACAGTCACACCATTGCAGGAAATACTCGCCAGCTTCGTTGGTTGCTGTGCTACGACCGAAACTGCCGCTCACTCCCAGGCGCCCGGTCCCGCTGCTGATTTGGATGTTGTGATCACCTCCAATGATGAGAACCTCGTCCTTTGGGCTTGCGGAGATATGGGTTTCCACCTCGTATCGATATTCGTCAATTTCTTCTCTACCATGCCTCCATAGTGGTTGGTAGACGGACACGAAGCGCTGATTTCCAATGACGGTGGCCGTCGTTCTGGGCCAAAAATGCATTTTTTCATTCCAATCAATCCATGCCTCTAACATTCTTCCTCGAAGAATAACGCCAGTCCGGGGGAGTGAATCACTGCCATTTGATTGTTGTCTTGTGTGTCACCCATCCATATCACTCCGCTGTTATCCTCCCGGAGCTCCGTAACTAGCACAATTTCCCATTTGCGTCGCTCGATTTCTTTGCACACTCGTCGTAGTTTCGTGCGATTGTTCTCCCGCATTGATATACCTTGGAGGTGCCACGTCACCACCGTTTTTGATTTATCCCGTTGGTCTCTGTTATTTGCGCTCGTAATCTGCGGAACTCGTTCGACACGCTTTCCTCGTCTTTTTCCCCGCCTCCTTTCGCGTCGATTTTCCATCATAGTCGTTTTTTTGGCACCATTC
>JASANE010000665.1:0-16443 GCA_030248225.1 Trileptium ribeirensis
CTCTACCGGATCCATACTTATTAGATCGTATTTTCACGCTCTTAGCGAGCGTATGTAGAACAGCTAATAGCTACGCAAACGCCGAGGCTCGATGCTATTAATACAAAATACGTTGGGAACTCCGCTAAACAGCGCGTTAGGGCTCAACATCCCGATTGTCTCTGCTTGACTTCGTATGTGCTGACGCCACCAATAACATTATCTACACTTCTTTTAGCAAATATATTAAGTCGGCATCGTAACGTAAACCGGTAGCTACGTAACTGGCACCTTCCGAATAGTTAAAAGTTTTAACACATAACTTCGA
Organism: Trileptium ribeirensis; assembly: GCA_030248225.1. NCBI lineage: Eukaryota > Metazoa > Nematoda > Enoplea > Enoplida > Thoracostomopsidae > Trileptium > Trileptium ribeirensis. The sequence goes on from JASANE010000665.1 coordinate 308, forward strand.
ACTCTTTAAAAGAAGAAAAAGAAGAATAGTATAACAAAACGACACATTAAGATAACTCTCCACACCACCGCCATGCCACGTCGACTCGCGTAGCTAGGTAATTAATTAAACTCCAAAAACTGCAACCATCATCATAACATAATACCAATTGAATAATTCAAATTCACTATACAATAACGAGTAACCATATATACATATGGAAGACGCCCAACTAGCGAAAACAAATGACACTCTATACCATATTAATATAACACGCGCTTGCCGCGAATATAATAATATATATTATTTATTATAAAATTTTGTAGAAATTTGAATGAAGAAGTTAAAAGGAGAAAAGGGGTAGAAAGTTGGGGTGTGGTTTGAGAAAAGTATAGAGAGGGGAAGGATAAAATTTTAATATGGTGAAGGGGGTAGGTAGGGAAGTTTGTATTTAAATTTTGAGGAGTGGAGATTAAGTATTTAGAAAATAGGACATGTTTGAAAAATGTAAGAAGTTGGAGAAAAATGGGAATTTTGGAAAATGGAAATTTATGAAAAATAAAGAGGTGGGAAAGGGGTGGAGTAGATATATGAATAGGGGTGGAAAGGGGAAAAGGATATTAAAATTTGGGGGATAGGAGTTGAATGTTGAGGGAATGGTGGATGTTTGGAAAATGAGGAAAAAGGGAAGAAAAAGGATATTTTTGGAAAGGGTGAATTTATAGCAAATAAAGAGAAAGGGAGGGAGGGGGTTTAATATGTGGATAGGGGTAGTGATGGGAAAAAGATAGGAAAATTTTAGGGAGATAGGTGGAGGTTTGGTTGGTGAGGGAGGGGTTTGAATTTGGTTGAAAAAGGAGAAAAATAGATTTTGGGTGGAATTTTGGTTGTATATAAAAGAAAATGATGGGTAAAGTATATATTGCAGGAAAGAGGGTGGGAAAAAAGAAAAAGTGTGTTTTGTATAAATTTTATTTAAGAAATTTAGGTTTTGGGGAATTTATGGGGATGGGGGAATTTTGGTAAGTATATAGGTTTTATTATATTTTATATATTTATAGAAAATACATAGCTAGTTTATATTTTATATAATATATAGCAAGTTATATATAGATATTTACGTACACATTACGCTCATATGCCATGCCGAGGGCGACAAGGGATACCAGGGCGGCGTGGGGGCGACCTTTAGTGAAAAGAAAAAGAAAAATTTTGTGGTGAAAAAGGCACCAGCCCCAACAACATCGTCTTCATCATAATCATAATACATACTAATTCAAATTCAATATCAAAACACAAGTAAAATAGTTGTAAATCGTTACATCGCCGTTCAGGCGCCGCAAAACAATACCCCGTACTGTACTACACATTACCACACCGAAATATAATATATATTTAATATATATATCTAAAAATTTATATATATATATTATGTATTTAAAGAATTTAATTGAAAATATTAAAAAGAAGAAAGTTTAGGAAAATGGGGTGAAAGAGGGAGGTGTGGTTTGGAAAAAGTAGGGGGAGATGGGTGGTAAAATTTTAGTATGGTGATAGGTGTAGGTAGGGGAGTTCGTATTATAATTTTGAGAAGTGGGGGTTAAGTATTTAGAAAATCGGAGATGTTTGAAAAATGTGAAAAGTTGGAGAAAAATGAGAATTTTGGAAAATAAAAATTTAAAAGGAAATAAAAAGGATGCGAAAGGGGTAGGGTGGATATAAGGTGAGGGGACATAAGGGGTAAAGGATATTAAAATTTGGGATGGGTTGGTAGGGTTTTGGGGAAATGGGAGATATTTGAAAATGGAGAAAAATGAGGAAAATGTGAAAATTTAGAAAAAGGAAATTTTATGGGAAGAGGTAAGAGGGGAAAGGGGAGTTTTATATATTTTAATAGATGGGCGGAGGGGACGAAAATATTAAATTTTTCAGGAGTTTGGTTAAGTATTGGGAGAGGGGGGTAGTTTGAATTTTAGTAGAAAAATGGGAAAAAGGAGAAAAATGGATTTTGGGTAGAATTTTGGTTGTGTGTAGAAGAAAAGGGTGGGTGAAGTATATATTATAGGAAAAAGGGTAGGGAAAAAGAAAAAGTGTGTTTTATATAATTTTATTTAGGGACTTTAGGTTTTGGGGAATTTATGGGTATGGGTGAATTCTGATAATTATATAAGTTTTATTATATTTTATATATTTATCAATAAATACGTAGCTAGTCACATAAACATATATAGCAGGTTATATATATAGTTTTACACAAATATTGCGCTCACGTGCCATGCCAAGGGCGACAGGGGATACCAAGGCGGGAGTGGAGGCCGGCCGCAGTGTTGTAAATAGAAATTGAAAAATTTTAGGTGTGAAAAAGGCACCAGCCCCAACACTTCCTAGATAAAACTTGAGTGAGCGCTAGCGTAAGCATAACCAATTATTAATCATAGATCGGGCCTAGCTAGCCGTCCGGAAGGGGGAACGTTAAAATAAAGAACTTATTAGCGTAAATCTGAGACCCTAGAATAAGGTAATTAAATAAACGTATGGGACTAGCCGCCCGGAAGGTTTCGTACAAACCCACAAGCGAAATTAATAGTTAGCAGGATCCATTAGTACGCCGGCCGGAAACTGTAGGCTCTAAGGAAATTACTAGAGTAAATTTAAGAAAGAGGTTAAGATACTTGGATAAACATACGGGTTTAGCCGTCCGGGAGGTTTCGTACAAACCTCACACGAGGAATTAACTAATACCTAAGCTAACGTCAAATTGCAAATATTTATCTAGAATAGTAGTGCGCTCAACTCTGAGTTTGAGAAATTATATCGAAAGCAGGGCTCACTCAACTGAAGTTCCAGTAAATCGAATTTAACTCTAAGCAAAATCAGAACGGTGGTTTTTGAAACGAGTGGCAAAAATATTGCGATTAACGATGCATAGGTATGTGGGTTACAGGGAGTAACTGGAATTCCGGTTCCGGTTCCGGTTCCGGCGAAAATCGTGTTCCGGTTCCGGTTCCGGCAAAGGGAAAAAACCATACCGGAACCGGAATTCCGGTTTAAAAATTTTGTTTGAAATTTTCTATGTTTTTGCTTCATCCTGTAATCCTAACATATGTAATATATCTTATACAATGATCAAGCTCCAATACAACCAAGCAAAAGAAAAGATTGACTAACCCATTTGCCGTGTGAAACGTAAGTAGGACACATAATTTGAGCAGGAATTTTTCATAATAACCTGCAGGAGTTTGTTAAATCAAAGCCGGGTCGATGCTTGTAGCAGCTATTTTACACATCCAGAAGTCTGTGGAATACGTTTGAATTAAACCGGTCCAACTCGGTAACAGAGTATGGCTTACGCAGAAGTACTTAGGGTATGCTTGACTAACATAAATCGCGTCAAGCACACGCCAGTGCGCTTGTAAACTTGGTAAATCAATTGAAGTAAACTAACGTTATCTGCAACGCAGCTAGAAACTGCTTTCTTGACAATGAACTATATTTATTGAAACTGTGCGAGCAGCATCACACTGTGTCTCATTCATAATTTATAGCATTCTGATCAGAAAATTGTCATCGTTATGATCTAACTGACGGGCACTGTTTGTCCAACGCTAGCCTAAACAGTGTCTCTGACCAATGATCAGAAAATTACCTTATATCTATTATTTTGTCTTAGAATCATATAAACCAATAATTTTAAGTTTCCTACAGAAGAACATGCAACAAACGTATGTGTAGTAAAGGGAGGCGACTGGAGACAGAGCGAAAGTGTGTATTCTACGCTCCAAGCTTTGTAAGCACATTCGATTTGACGCAGTATACGTAATGGTGTATAGTGGAAGACATTTTTTGCTCTGAATGTCCAAAAACCGACATATTTGATCAATAAATAAACATCATTAGCTTCCTCAGTCTCTTTAAAGTTTCAGAAAGGCAATCATACCATCGCAATACATTAATTTTAATGTAAAAGTTAATTTTAATGCATTTTAAATCCACCATACCTTCATTTTCTTCCATCATCTGTTTTACTATATATAAATTTCGAAGACCAAGTTCCGGTTCCGGTTCCGGTTCCGGATCCGGTTTAAATGGACGGTTCCGGTTGCTGGTTCCGGTTCCGGTTATTCCCTGGTGGGTTAGTCAGTGCTGTTTAACGTGGCATAAGTTCGACCGGTGTATAACTTGTATCGAGGTACTATACTAATTTTAAATAAACGTTTTTAACTTTGACTATCCTGGTTTTATATTGGAACTATATCTTGCGGTAATCGAAGTAGTCACACAGCAACGCCACACAGATTATAGTACACTGAGGTAGAACAACGCGCACCGACATCTAATTATACCCACCGACATACTACTGGCCACGCGTACGGACCACCACTTCTTCGAGTGACGAATTCCTCCCCAATTTATAATCCGATAGCCGTCACAATAAAAATACCCTCAAACCCTACCCCCATAAAATTATAAAAATATAGCATTTCCGTAATAGTTAAGTAAACTTTTAGCTTAGGACCTAGCGTTTGAGCGAAGCGAAACACTTTTATTTTGGTTAGAGGGGGAACGTCTGTATGTTCGTCGAACTCCACAATAAATGTTCTGTTCTATAATGGGGTGGACGATAGAGGGTAATTTTTACGATGGCTATCGGCATTTAAAATGGGGAGGAATTCGTCACTCGAAGAAGTGGTGGTACGTACGCGTGGCCAGTAGAATGGCGGTGGGAAACGACGTGGCCCGCGTTTTTCGGTTAGCAACTATTCTTTATGAGGCGACGTGACTAAACCTACTCACTCGTAGTCCAAGAACTTCGAAACTAAACACGCGGATGAAAATGTTTCGTAAAATGATTAGTTACACAAGACTCTGGATTACACTCAGTTCTTTAAGATTGTCCTTTATTTATTATTCTACTAGTTCTCTTTTGAGATTAATAAAGAGGCTTCGGTAGGAAGCACACCGTTATTATGTTTAAGTACCTGAGTCTAAGGCCTTAGATTTAAGCATTATACTTATGTATGATGTGCTCTTGATTCATGGAACCCAGCGCAACAATCGTGGATCCGAAAGCCCTAAAGTAATCAAAAAGCCATGATCGCTCTATTTCATGAAATTCTTTTTGCATACCGCTAATCCAGTTATAAGCCGGTAAAAGCCAAACGTGACATAAAGAAAACCGTGATTACACTGAATGTCGTTCCATATGCGTAACACATCCAACATGGCAACCATAAGCTATATATATCTGTCATAACATACAAAACTTCTAGTTAGCTACTGAAAAACGCGAGTAAGCTTGGTAAATCATAAAATCAGTGCCAATTAGTCGGTATAACGTAATCACAACATCGAAAAGTAAAAACAAAACGTAAGTATAGCTTAGACAGGGGATAAAATAGGTGGAATTTATGCAAATTAGGACTTTTCGAAAATAAGGAAGAAAACAAAATAAAAGGGGAAGGAGAATATAATAAACAAAAATTAAGGAAGCCCAGGTAATTTGGTCTAACAGGTTGGTTAGGAACAATTCAGAGTTTTTGGTCGGGTTTGGACCCAGAACCCCGTGGAATAGCCTTTGAAACCCCGACATTAAGTTAATTAGTAATTAACTAATTAATCAGCTGTGTTGTCGTATTTTTAGCATTTTCAATCCAGCTCTTGTATTTGTCTATTTTCTCCCGCTCTTGTATCTGCAAGCAGGCGATCTACCGACTGAGCAGGGAGTAACCGGAATTCCGGTTCCGGCGAAAATCGTGTTCCGGTTGCGGTTCCGGCAAAGGGCAAAAACCATACCGGAACCGGAATTCCGGTTTAAAAATTTTATTTGAAATTTTCCCGTTTTTTGCTTCATCCTGTAATCCAAACATATGTAATATATATTATACAATGATCAAGCTCCAATACAACCAAGCAAAAGAAAAGATTAACTAACCAATTTACCGTGTGAAACGTAAGTAGGGCACATAATTTGAGCAGGAATTTTTCATAATAACCAGCAGGAGTTTGTTAAATCAAAGCCAGGTCGATGCTTGTAGCAGCTATTTTACACGTCCAGAAGTCTGTGGGATACGTTGGAATTAAACCGGTCCAACTCGGTAACAGAGTATGGCTTACGCAGAAGTACTTAGGGTATGCTTGGCTAACATAAATTGCGTCAAGCACCCACCAGTGCGCTTGTGAACCTGGTAAATCAGTCTAAATTGATGTAAACTAACGTTATCTGCAACGCAAGCAGAAACTGCTTCCTTGGCAATGAACTGTATTTATTGAAACTATGTCTGCAGCATCACAGTGTGTCTCATTTATAGCATTCTGATTAGAAAGTTATCATCATTATCATCTAACTGACGGGCACTGTTTGTCCAACGCTAGCCTAAACAGTGTCTCTGATCACTCATCAGAAAATTACTTTCTATCTATTATTTTCTCTTAGAATCATATAAACCAATAGTTTTAAGTTTCCTACAGAAGAACATGCAACAAACGTATGTGTAGTAAAGGGAGGCGACTGGAGGCAGAGCGAAAGTGTGTATTCTACGATCCAAGCTTTGTAAGCACATTCGATTTGACGCAGTATACGCAATGGTATATAGTGGAAGACATTTTTTGCTCTGAATGTCCAAAAACCGACATATTTGATCGATAAATAAACATTATTAGATTCCTCAGTTTCTTTAAAGTTTCAGAAAGGCAATAATACCATCGCAATACATTAAGTTTCATGTAAAAGTTATTGTTAATGCATTTTAAATCCACTATACCTTCATTTCTTCCATCATCTGTTTTACTATATATAAATTTCGAAGACCAGGTTCCGGATCCGGTTTAAACGGACGGTTCCGGTTGCTGGTTCCGGTTCCGGTTATTCCCTGCGACTGAGCTGTTCGTGCTCGACTTTGCCGCAGTTATCAAGCTGCTATATTTGACAGTAACAATGGAATTCATATTTAGATCTTTATTAACAAAGAAGTTGAGGGCCAATAGCGCCTCCTTTAGAAACCTAAAAATATACAATGCCAACTGCCTTCTTTACCGGATGTCACACTCATTAAATAGTATTTTATGGGGGAGAGGGCAGCTGACCCTCATAGTCTTGGCGTGAGTCCGAAAAGGCGTCCTGTGATTCCACAAATTTTCATTTTTGACCACCACAAATTTTGGTCCCCATATTTTTCGCTAAAATTTTGGCCAAAGTAGTATATTTTGATATGCTCAAAATTAAACTCGACTACACCAAGTATCCAGTTGACTTATAGAAATTTTTAATGTAGCATTGCTCATATTAGTATCAGTTTTGGGATTATGTGGACCAGTGATGCTGCTCACAGAGAAAAAGACAAAATGGCACATTTAGTTCTTTCTTGCCGGAATTCCATGTCACCAGTTTCATCTGCGAATTCAACTTTACAGCAAACATTCGATTGCATTTTCAGCTGATTTCCTGTCTGTAGTGTAGCAATCTGTTTGTTTGCGTTTGACTTCGCTAACAAATGCATTGTTTTATTGTGCTGTAAACGAATTTTCTGTTTTATTATCGCTATTTGCTATTGGATCATTCGTTCAATATTTATCACAGTTGTGTATGATGTGCTATGGATAATGAAATCGACGAAACGGTTTGGTTTCACGAGCCGCGGCAGGTTGAAACGATTGCTGGTGCCCCGAAGACTGAAGAAAGTTCTTTACAACGTGAACGGAAGAAGACCGTGAGGTATTTTTTGACGGATTATTTGTCATATATAGTAGTTTAGTGAACATTTATACATGTATCTTGAATATGTTCTAAAAATTTCTTCACTACTGGGCTTTCAATAATGCTTTTGTCTCCGTTTCCGTACGTAAATGCATGGAATTTATTATGCCAGTGTTACTGTGGCAAGTTATTTTACTGTTTTAGTCGTGTTTTATTACTAAAACCTACATACTCTGAGTTTCAACAACTATAGTAGTATTTGCGTATTATTTCAGCGTGGCGCTTGTGCTATGTTTAAATATCGGTGTCGACCCACCAGATGTGACAAAGCCAGCCAATTGCGCGCGATTGGAATGTTGGTTGGATCCAAATGCTATGAGTCAGCCTAAAGCTCTAGAGGAGATCGGTAAGAAAGTAGATGTAATACGGTAATTACTAATTAGTTATGTATATATCTCAGTTTTTTTGGAACAGGGTCAGCAAAGCGAGTATAGTGTCCACTGACGGCGCTAGGATAAAAACCATGAATATTTCTTATTCTTTTGGTGTGACCCATAAGCTCATTTTTAGGCGGTTAGATTTCGTATTTTGTTCGAAAGCAAAAGTTATAGCGATGTGTACTTTTAGTTTAACGCTAATTATAATTCCGATCCCATTTTCAGGTCAAAATGGTCAAAAATTGAGTTTTAAAGAATCTTTGCAAAACCTGGCCACTCTGTTACCTGTTTGGCGGTATATATTCCCCAACAGATAATTATCCCGAATTTTTTCACTTTTTGTAGGATCATTCTGGGGCGCTGTCGGCTCGAATACCATTCGTCCGCCTTATGCCAGGAATATATTGTTAAAATTTTGATATGTTATTGCGTGCTTGTGCCTTCAAATGAGTATTCTTAATATTATAATTCATACTTAATAGGGTGGCGTTGTAATATAGCGTCCAACATGACTATATTACACTTTTTCGCGTTCCCATATATATTTTCCGTGTTCGCCCTTTCGTTCAGTTTTTCTTGACATATGCCAAATATGAAAGAAGATAATGCGAAGGTTTTTTGCATGAGATAACCTATGGTCTGGCCCGTGAACACATATCCCTTGTATCCATGCTACTCTCCCATGGTTTGTGGTAGGTACCTTTTAAAGAGGGTACCTTCCGTCACTCTGACAGAGGGCAATGCATTTTAAGTTATATATAATTAATTCATCTCAAAATACAGGCTCCATATCAAAAATGTTGATCTTTTATGTTCGTCCGCCAACACGTTTTGTGAGATTCAGGACGCAAAATTAAGTCTCAAAAGTACCCATTTTAACTCTTTATATATCTCATTTATAATATAATGCTTAATATGCATCATATGGCCACTATAACGGTTTTTCACTTGCTGAATACAACAGGATCCTTTGAATATATCCTTAACCGATGTGTCTTTTTTGGATGGTATTGCATCCCCTGATGTCCCTCTGCTTCAGGTATGTTTGTTTTCATGTACCCATTTTAACTCTTTATATATCTCATTTATAATATAATGCTTAATATGCATCATATGGCCACTATAACGGTTTTTCACTTGCTGAATACAACAAGATCCTTTGAATATATCCTTAACCGATGTGTCTTTTTTGGATGGTATTGCATCCCCTGATGTCCCTCTGCTTCAGGCATGTATGTTTTCATGTTTATCAATCTAACAATTTGTTGTATCTGTGATACAAAGATATTCGAGTTTGTGGAAAACGCTGGAGTAATTCATTTGGACGTATATATCTGTTACTGAGATACCCTTCTAACCGTTCATCATCCTCTGGAACCCCCTTTTTGTTGAGCCATCCATGGTCATGGCTTTCAAGCTACTGTTCATATTTGTTACACCTGTGTTTATGTTTTCGAAGATGCTGAAAACGATAGTGACCCGTAATGTATCTGTGATAGGTGTACCCCTCTCGGAATGGTACTGTGTCCTGTGGACCACCTTTGGGTCATGTATGATTTCATGGTTTCCTAGCTAATATAATAATTTGTATATTTGTTTATAGAGTTTTCGAAAACGTTGGAGTGGTTCATTTGACCGTATATATATTGGATCAGTGTATCATTTTCGGAATTGAGTTAGGGCATTGGGTTTTGTAGCCCCAGCTCCAACCTTGGAGGAACTAAATATACCGAGGGGAATTTACCTCCTTTTCCCTGGTTGGTTACCTGGTGCAATCGTACCCGTCAAGTGAACTGGGGTATTATAATGGCATCTTTCGTGTTTTTCATGCATTTACAGCATTTTTATCGTTGTTTTGTTGCATATTTTTATTCATATAATATGTACAAATAAAAATAATACAAAATAAGGGTATTTCTGTAAGCCGCGCTTCATTTTACTTAGGATTTTGAAATGAATGATCGAAATGTAGGCAATAGTTTTCAATTTTGTTATAACCGTTTTGTTTTTTTGTATGATCATTTTGTAATGTCAAAATAACTAGAGGAAAGCCTAATCAAAATATCACATCTGGGGGATGACCGGGAGAACTGCCGAAATTCTTGCGGGAGCTCTATAATCTGACGGACTTCTATATGAAGAAACCAATAATCTATCATAACTACTATTTTGATTCAAAAGTCTTATTAAATATTGCGTTGTAATACTATGACAAAAGAAGTTTTTGCTATGCATATTACGGCATGTTTGTAGTACTGTAATAATGTCTACCACAAAATATTTTCTCAATTTAGAACAAAACTCAAGTTGTGAATACTCTAGGGTGAGCCATGAAGTGGCTGAGGTCTATTACTCCCTGAGGCGTATGACCCTCCGCCCCCTCTTGGCACGAAGCGTGGAGCTCCAGTCCCACCGGCAGGCGTCCAAAGGCACAAGGACCCGGTTATCCTTGGGATATAGGAATTTGAGAATGTATTAGGGATGTGCCAAATGGTAAAATTCATCGAATACCGAATATTCGGTGGAATACCGAATGTTTCATATATATTAGTCAGCCCGGGAAGTGATAAAAGAGAAAATGTCGCAACGGACGCATGAACGTTAAAACACGCAAGTATTCTATATATACGGTTTTCCAGTGTGTTTGGTTTAAAATATTAAATAAACGAATCAAAGAAAAAGTTGGAGCATGGGGTTATACTGATTGAACGTTTTTTCGCAGGGTTTAATTCAGTGCATTTTGTTCCAGATAAGTTTTTAATTTTGTTGCATTGTTGTTTACAGTATAGCCTATAATCCCACCAGCGTTGCTCGTGTAATTAAAGAACAAGAATGTCGATATCAGCGCATTCATATTACTGGAATTGCGACTGAACCCTGACCAGTTGAAACAGATATTATGTGTGCTAGCATAACATATTTCTCTGCCTCTCCTCCGATTTCGATACAGTTTAGTCTTTCAGTTTGGTGCATCAGGCTTTGTCTACGCGAATTATGTACCTTACTACTGCTCTAGGCCAAATTGAGGGTTCTCCAAGAGAACCCAGAAACCCTATTCTGAACAGAGAATTTATGCGTTAACAGAAAACTGAACTCACAATTTATACCATTTTTGTCCCAGCGATTTCTCAAAAATTGTTTTTGGCTCTGTTTAAAATTCACAGTTGAATTTATTTTCGTTGGATAGCTCTTGTGTAGAGTATTTATTGTTTGGCATCAAGCTTTACTCGATAATGCCACAAAAAATTTGGAAGTAAGTTTATCTTTTCTATGTTGCGTAGAATGGTCTATATAGGTGAAAAGTGTTGTTTTCTGACGAGCCGATGATTTTGGTATCAAAGATGGTCAAAATATTATTTTCACATAGACAAGTTTGCGTTAAGCCATTCATTTTTGATGTCCCTCTGGTTAATTTATTCGAAAAGATGTTAAAAGTAAGTATTCGGTATTCGGCCGCATAATGAGACTATTCGGCCCAATGCCGAATACCGAATTTTCGGCACATCCCTAGTATGTATGGATTTAACTTTACGGATGACTCCTTCCGTGTCTTACGCTTTAAAAGCTATCAACGCTGCAACCCTTAATCTATCCTTTAATTACTGTATTTTAAAACTTCAGTAGTCTTTGCTTTTTAATCAGTAGCAGAATGTTCTATTTGTTGTAGGACAAGCGCTGCAGAAGCAATATGAGCGTTGGCAACCACGGGCGCGCTATAAGCTTAGTCTTGATCCAACGGTGGAAGACGTTAAGAAATTGTGTGTATCGTTGAGAAGAAACGCAAAGGTATATCGATCGAATGGTTTCAAAAATACATAATTTAAATTTGCGAAACTTTAGCTTTTTGGTACATGTGTTCCAGTTTCTGAACAGACGGTAACTTTGAGAGCATGGGAAAAATGACAACGGTATCATTAATATGTATTTCTGTAAATTATGTATATATTGTATATACATTTGTGTTTGTGTGAGCGATAGGTCTATATGAAAGTTAGTTCCTATAAATTAAATTGTTGCAACTCGTATGAATCGTGTGTATAAACGCGTTGTGGTTGATGTGAGGAAACGTGATTTGATTACATACGTGCATCATTTCAGGAAGAACGTATTCTGTTTCACTACAACGGGCACGGCGTGCCGAAACCAACAACAAATGGCGAAATCTGGGTATTCAATAAAAGCTATACCCAATACATTCCGTTGTCGATATTTGATCTACAGTCGTGGATGGCCGCGCCGTCAATTTTCGTTTACGATTGTAGCAATGCAGGCATAATTGTCGATAGTTTTCTTAAATTTGCAGGTAGTGCAATGTTTAAAATGGCGTTGGTTTTATATGCTAGTCGACAAAATCAAAAATTTCGATAGTTTTCAGAACGTAGTGTAACATAGTGGAAATTTTGTGTTGCAGGGGTGAATGCTGTTAAATTCTGTATGTTTGTGTGATCAGCTGTAACTCGGAAATCACTTAACCTATCATCATGATCATGGGCTCATTCGAACCGGTATAGTCGATTTACTGTGAACATTCCTGAGCGTTTTTGATTTGGTTACTGGGTCCGGGGTCAGTTATCAAAATCTTAACTTTCGAATTTTTTTCTCTGGTTGGTGTTATTTCTTAGTAAAATGATAAATGCCTATGCCTCTTTTTTATTTTTCGATTAAGGTTCCGCTTCTGGAGATATGGGATTTTGGGTATGGCACCCTCGTGGTTCCTCGACCAAGAATTAGAAAATTTGTTCTAACGTCCTGTACGGCTGAAAAGATTCGCTTATGGGTTTTGCTTGGGGACCTGGGTACTCCCTGTATTCTTCTCTGTTTCTTTGCCAATTGAAAATACACATATGCATTGGTGCAGTGCTGTGCAAATTTAACCTTATTTTTCGTTGTTAAAAAGTATAGATTCGCAAACCGTAGCCGTCTTGTGTAGTTTCATTTCTGAAGTTCCACGAATATTGTTACTATATGTAGCTTAATATATAAAGGAAATGTGAATTAAAATCACTCCGCAACGCTTGTTTTCCCTCACTATGTAAACTAATAACTTCGTGTGTGCTTTTAGAACAACATGACAAAGAATACTATGAATCGCTAAAGCAACCAAAACCAGCATCTAGCACTGTTTACAACAATGCGGTGGAAGCCCATACGGCTGTTGTGCCTAAACACGGAACCATGACAGTTCCTACAATTGAGGATTTGTCTGGACCGGGCCCTCCGAATTTCAAACAACATTGCATTCAGCTTGCGGCATGTCAGCGTGATCAGGTCCTTCCAATGAATCCGGAACTGCCTGCCGATTTGTTTACGGCTTGCCTCACGACGCCTATTCGGGTAGGTATTAAAGCAAAACATTATCTGTCGTAGGAATTTTTCAAAATAGAGTCTTTAATTTGTTTCTAATGATTTTGTTGGAAATGTTTATATTGCAAGTGTATAACCTTGTAGCTTTAGATTTAGATTGAACCATAGGAAAACACATTCGGACATTAAGTATAAAGATCTCACCTAGATTGATTTTCGACCCATTCCACTATATTCCCTCTGACCTTTCCACATGACCAAAATTTTACCTCGGGGCTTCGAGCTAAGGGAATTTCTCCCTGGTTAGCTGGAGGTAAGCCTTGCACCCAATTAAACTGAGGCTTTTTATAATTGCATCTGTTTTCATGTGTTTAAAACATGTATATCGTTATTTTTCTTGCACATAAAATGTTTATTTCTGCAGCCCGCCCTTCGTTTTTATATAGAATTTTGGCATGAATTAATAGTCGAAATATAGTGAATGCCATTGAGTTTTATAATTGTTTTTGTTGTGACGATCATTTTGGGAGTATCGCTGAGATAATCAAACATGAACCTAGGAGCATAACCTGGGAGAACCGCAATTTCCTGGGAGGAATTCGGAAATCCGAGGGGGTCTCTCTATGGAGAGGCCAGTCACTCACGTAGGATATTAGTGCGATGTTTTTGTAACCGCTGTTATCCTAAATGACGTAATACAGTGCAGTTACCAAGCACATGTGTCAAATTGTATTTAGCAAAGAATTTTTGAAAACTGCAAAGATAAGCGATATTGCAGAAGCATCGTAAATTTTGTGTGATGTCTTGTTGTGACTAAATCTAATATTTGCAAGATAATTTTCTACATGGAAGCTGGGTAGTTAGCAGACATAATTTCGCGATGCGCCGTAGCGAACTGAAATAAAAATTATTACGAGAATCCTTCCATAGTTTGAAGTTTGGAAAATAAGTATCCGGACTGTGATAGAGCAAACATGTTTACGAGGGGGTCCCTCGGCCAAAACTACGTGGAGTCCCTTGTCAATTTCTGTACTGATTGTAAGTCTAGTTTCTTATATACATTTTGTGATTATTTTTATTCAGGATAGAATAGTGTAAAAATTCTTGGCTTTTCGGTACTTATTTGGTGAAAAAACTTACAAACTGTAAATTTGTACTAAGAAATTGCTGTTTTATCCTGTAGTAGTAGTAATAGACAGTGTTACAGATACGATTTGCTGTTTAGTCCAAACTTCTATCTTATGATTTCCAGCGTCACCAAATCTACCTTGTAACACTAACATATATTGACTTTAAATAGTTGTCACAAGCCTGCATATAACGCGTGTGTCAGTTAAGAATTGACAGAAGTCACGTTGTCATATAAATACTTCGTACTTATGCGGTATTTGTTGCTAACTGCGGAGTGGTTTTACAGCGTGGATGCATAATGCTTCAGCGTTTTTGGATTTAATGTTAACGACAATATCAACGGAATTAATATTTCTCCAGTCAAAATCGTGCTAATATTTTGTTTTTTCTCTCACTGACTTTATTTTGGAATCCATTTCAAAGCCTGACTGAGCTTTTTAAACTATACAAGGTATTTCTGCCACATAATATTGTTTATATGTATATTAGTTTTTTATCTAGTTCCTATGTTTCATTGTTTAGGTAGCCGTACAATGGTTTGTTCATAAAAACAAGTTCGATGTTAAACTCGCTCCCGAAGACATCGAAAAAATACCAGGTTAACTTTTTATTTCTAGTGATATGATTTTTCAGTTTGCTTTATATTTTAATGTCTATGTATCACGCACAAAAAATGTCAAAACGTCAAGTTAAATAAATAAACTCCAAGACCTTATTCGACCCAACCAGTTCCATTGGTTAAAATTTTCGGAGTGGCGCCACCAGTCAATGTTGTGTGTATATTTAATATAACGGCTTCTCAAAATTACCAAATTTGTATATTGGGCAAGACTTGGCGTGTCGCGCACTTCAGAACTGGGGCAACTGAAAGTATCTTGATGTGATTTCCTCTAGTTTATCTTAGGGGAAACGTCGAACAAAACACAGCCAGGACGGTTAGGGACTGGAGCGACTTTTCAAAACCCTCATGCACGCCAACTTTTCGGCCATGTTTGTGCCACTCATTGTCCCCAAGTTCTCATGTTTCAGTTAAATCTCCCTGATTTAATATTGTCCCTAAATTAATATTTTCTGTATATTATATATATTTAATATTTAATATAACGGCTTCTCAAAATTACCAAATTTGTATATTGGGCAAGACTTGGCGTGTCGCGCACTTCAGAACTGGGGCAACTGAAAGTATCTTGATGTGATTTCCTCTAGTTTATCTTAGGGGAAACGTCGAACAAAACACAGCCAGGACGGTTAGGGACTGGAGCGACTTTTCAAAACCCTCATGCACGCCAACTTTTCGGCCATGTTTGTCCACCACTTGTCCTAAACTCCCATGTTACGTTAAATCTCCCTGATTTAATATTGTCCCTAAATTAATATTTTCTGTATATTAAATATATTTAAAGTTTAATATATTACTATTTGTAATGCTGACTGAGCAGCTTCTCCTTGACCGTTATTGACTGAGGTGAAAGCCCTATATACACCAAATTGAATCATCTGAAAAGCAGAAGGCTGTATACGTTAAATCGGGTTGGTCTGCCCGAAAACCTTGAAGACGACTTAAAATGCAGAACAAAGCCAGATTGTTTCTG
>JASANE010000666.1:0-41184 GCA_030248225.1 Trileptium ribeirensis
CGAAATATTACTTTGGTTCCGACCAAAGCTGGCCTGCTAAAATATATGTTTATACAGTAAACAATGTCTTTGCAATGGCACATCCGGCGGGCGGGAGGAGGGAGGCCGCAGGGAGTGCCCCTTTGCTTAGCTCTGAGTTCTGTTTCTGCTCTTGATGCAAAGTTTTTCGTTTTCTAGCACTGATTTTTTGTGGCACCCCCCAAATCACAAAATTTTTACCGGACACCTCTCGTAGCAAAATTCTGGGTGTACCCCTGTGTTCCTGAAGTGTATTTTTTTTGAGTCAACTCAAACGATTTCACTATAAACGCACTCTACTGGATAATATTCAACATAAGGCAGCTATAATACGAAAAAAACATGCATCGAAGGCATTTTTCATAGTCGCTCGTCGAGATTAAACAGTAACAAACCAACACATTTTATAAAGACATACTTTTCTGCCCTGCCATGGTACATACATCTTCTTCAGTACATTCTTACAACTGAATTTGACAAGATGTTTAACAGCGTCGAGTTCCACAAATTTGATCACATCACATTGGTTCCCCGCCGCTTCTGAAACGCGGCGGTTCAAGAGATTCCATTACTTAAAGGACAAACTAAATTGTTATATATTTGAGAATTATCACAGCTTGAGCAGCCTAATGAGACGCTGTTAAATAGATACAATAAAATAAATGCAAAAATATTCCTGCCGGGACACATTATCCATTGTCAACCGTAGATATAACACGACGCTATAGGTGTTTCTGTGTTCTACCTCGAATTGAAATTAAACCCGATTCTGAGTTAAATTTGTGACATATATATCGTAAATTGTAGAGTAGTTGTTTTAAGTTGAAATGAACGGTTTTTGACAAAACTTTCATGGATAATATGGTGACGATTTTACGTAGAGTCACATTAATTTACCAAAAAACGTACGAAGAACAGCACGGGTACCAACGCACAATGATTTAAAATGTTCTTAGAGAAAACATGAAAACGAACTATACGGAATGGTATTGACTAAAGCTGTTGCCTCATTATTGAACATTATGATCATTTGAATGGCAGATAATAATGCAGCCTAGAACTGTAAGCCTTTTTTATACAGAATCCACTTATTAGTCAGCGAAAAAATACCATTGATTTTACTAATTTTATGTTGCTGATGTTGCTTATAAAAATAATATTTTAGCAAAATTACAGGAATTTATGTTATATTGATTTGTAAAAACGTGTAACAATCCAGGCCATCACAAACAGAGCTGTATGATATCTTGAATGAGTATTTACATCACAACAGTGGCTTACCGTTAGCAGAGTTAGCAGCATGGGCATAGCTAGAGGGCGCTTGGGTCGTGTCACTGGTTGTCGGTGGAGGTTATACTATATTTAACTTACATCACAACAGTGGCTTACCGTTAGCAGAGTTAGCAGCATGGGCATAGCTAGAGGGCGCTTGGGTCGTGTCACTGGTTGTCGGTGGAGGTTATACTATATTTAACTTACATCACAACAGTGGCTTACCGTTAGCAGAGTTAGCAGCATGGGCATAGCTAGAGGGTGCTTGGGTCGTGTCACTGGTTGTCGGCGGAGGTTATACTATATTTAACTTACATCACAACAGTGGCTTACCGTTAGCAGCATGGGCATAGCTAGAGGGCGCTTGGGTCGTGTCACTGGTTGTCGTTGGAGGTTATACTATATTTAACTTACATCACAACAGTGGGTTACCGTTAGCAGTCGTAGCAGCACTGTCATAGCTAGAGGGTGCTTGGGTCGAGTCACTGGTGGGAATTAGGGAAATAAATCGGCACATTTGTTTAAAATTCAACGTGACACCCATATTAACTTACGCCCTTGCCTTTGATACATCTTTGCGCTC
Organism: Trileptium ribeirensis; assembly: GCA_030248225.1. Classification (NCBI taxonomy): domain Eukaryota; kingdom Metazoa; phylum Nematoda; class Enoplea; order Enoplida; family Thoracostomopsidae; genus Trileptium; species Trileptium ribeirensis. The sequence goes on from JASANE010000666.1 coordinate 1,874, forward strand.
CTGATCACCAGTACCTAGCCCGATAATCCAGGGGCGCCAAAACCTGAAGTTTCGCTGTTTGAGCTACTTAAATATTAAATATTTAGAATTAATGTATAAAATAGTAAGAGCCTGAGCTTTACTATAAAATGTATAAACTTACTACTCATTAGCTTTGCTTTAATTAAATAAATCGATCATTGCGCATTTGTTAAAATAATGGTGTAATTTGCTAACACAGAAAACTTATGAATATAAAAAGACAATAGTTTTACGTTTCGGAAACTGCCATTACTGAGTGAGATCGCAATGCAAGCATAATATCCAGATCTGAAAGCTTGTTGCAAAGGCTTTGTGCATTGAAGTATATACATTTTGTCAGCTTTGGATAGTTTGGTGGATTGGGTACTGTCCCGATGTACCCTCTCGACCTGGACCGTAATCTAACCATTAACATCAATAAAATCGTAGTTTGTTATTATGTCTGCCACCTACTAGCCGACCCGCATCGCTTCTTGTACAGTTTTTAAAGGCAACCAGTTTTTCATTGACAACCGCGTAGTAGATTGGTGTTCTGCATATTTTCGCGTTGAGCTAAATTAAGCTCGTATGCTTTGCGTCGGGGCGCAGTTTGCTCTTTCAGTTCCCTGTCTGTCATTGACCTGCGGATAAATATTTTGTCCAACCCATCCTAGTCCTTAAGCTTTCGTGCGTTCTGTAGAATAATCCATCGATCAACTGTCAAGGAGGATAGTCGTACCTTCAAGAGTCGGGGTCCATGATTTGTTGCTCCATCGCTGGAATCTATTTGATCGTAAACGCCAAGCCGAAAAACTTCCTGAATCTGGACGGATGGATCAAGCTTTATGCAGATGTTGCTAATCGTCCCGCCCATGTCATGTCCTCTTTCTGGTAGTCAGGATGAACGACGTTAGCAAAATTTGCCGACAATTTACGACAAACGATCGATGTCATGATAGTGTAAAATCGAAAACGACGGGAATTCAGCGCCGCACATTACGTACCTTTTGGCAAAAGTAAAATTCGTTTGTATTCGCAACAAAACGTGACACAAAATCCTCTAGCATCGCTACAAGGCAGTGGCGGATCCACCCGTGCTTTGGCGTGTTCGAATATTCGGCGATACGATTCGACAAACGACTGTGGTACCAAACATCGGTGGCGCCCGGCGCGCATTTTTCGAAGCCAAACGCTGGATGACAGGAAGAATTAAAGGAGTACCTTCATCAGCGTTCACACGGGATATTACGGCACAATCTCAGTTGTATTTTCTGCCGTTGTACTCAGGCAGTACTATACCATCACGTTTTAATATTAATAAATCATTTATTGTGTTCTCGTTCGCCGGACAAAGGAAGTAAGATCAACGGGTCCTACATTGGTGAAATCTACGTGATCCCATCTCGTATACGTGTAAGGCCTGACGGTCTTAACACATGTACAATAAATCAAATTTCAAAATATCGCGGTTACAACATTATCCTTATATCATAAACTAAACCAAACTGTTGAGACTCCACGTCAAATACATTCGTTTAAACTATAAATATAACAGGCTGTTCAAATTTAGGGTATTAATTAAATTTCATTACGAACGTATTCGAATTTTCATATATTATAATGATATACAACTTTACTAATATCTTAAATTAAAGCAAACCCTTGCAAAGGATCGATCAATCAACGTAATCAGAAATATTAAATGTTTCTATTCACTGAATAATACAGCAATTAAACTGGTTAACATTTACTTCGTCAAGTGCTTGCCACTCCCAAAATTAATAATTCAAAACTAAGTATTTAAATAACAAGAGTGGGATTATCAAATTGTTGATATTAGGTTATATCATGAAAAAGTGCTAAGAATAACACAGATGTTGACTCATGTGACGAACGCGTTTATAGAGTCAACTGCTTGTCCAAAAGGAAATGAAGTATTTGACGAAAGTATAAATATATAGATATTAACGAGATATAAATTATATACCTATTTATAAATATTATATATGTTATATTATGTACATGAGACATTAAGTTATCTTACATGAGCGATGATCAAAATTACTCCCTTTATTACTCGCCAATGCATAGATTCTGTAAAGATAGTGGGGCATTAAACTGAGTATTGCAAGTACAATACACCGAAATAACTATTGAAAGTTGAGGGAGTGCGTTTAAAATATATCGAAATATATAAAATTTAAAGAGCATTTGCACCTTTGTGTCACAATCGGTAGTAATATATGGCATTTGGCTCACGTTATATACGTACTACATAAGATCGCTGGATCACTAGCAATGCCTAAGTTATAGCCGCTGAATAGCTACGAAAATCATAAGATCATGAAGATCCTATGTACTTGTGGCAGTGACATACATAAATTCTTAAATTTTTTCGGTCATGCTTTAATCCATGAATTTTCGATAACCGAGGTTAACTCACAACAAATTAAGATGTATGGTATAGCATCAACTAACGCCTCATACATAGATACCAAACTTAAAAACTTAAATCACGAGATCGCGAAGATCCTATGGACTCAAATTAGTGACACTATACTTTTTTGAATTTTTTGGTGATGCTTGATCCACGAGTTTTCGATACTGGATTGTATGGTGTAACACCAGCTAAAGCGTGATAGAAAATCAAGAGCGCTTTAGAGCACATGGAGGTAGTGGCGGATCCAAAAACTGTGAAGGGACTGTGCGCATATGCTAAGATTCAAGCAACTGTGACGGGAAAGGTGGATATGTCGTAGGTGCCCATAGGGGTAGGGGGATACCCCTCTTCCTCAGGTCACATTTATGCACCCCATGCTGAAGAAGCGCGGAAAATTTTGAGAACATTGAAAATTTGGTCAAAATTGGCACCGGTTAGCAAAAAAGGTAAGAATCTTAGCCAAAATTACAGAAAATGGGTAAAAATAAATTTTAGCGAACTTAAAAAAACTACAAAAATCTCTTGCTGACCCAACTGCGTCAAGGAGAGACGTAATCGCCCCGCCGATCCCTCATTAGTTTCGCGGTTTTAGGAAGATGGACGGGTGGCAATTTTAATGTCGCATCTTTAGACGACAGAGATGGGCAGATTAGTTCGGGCCACATCTCTGTGACCGGTCACAAGCCGTGATCCGGTAACTCGTTATTGACCCGGGCTAATTTAAATGCCTAAAGCAATCTTATTTGTCCTGTAGTTCACATAACGGAAGATTACCTTTTGCATTATTTGCCAACCTGGCTCTTCACGAAGACATTGTAGAATCTTTAAGTGCTACTGAACCAAACTTTACAACACAGTTATGCCAAAGCATCGCACTAGAATTCGGTTAGAATAATACGTACAACACATGCAGTGGCTAGGAGCCCATGATATTATACGCATAACTGGTTACCCGTATGATGACGATGAGTGCAGCCAGTGATTTTCGACCTAGCAGCTATTTGCACAAATGTGCTCTGTATAATCAAATAACTACATAACACAGCTAGAAATTGTACAGATTTAATTTCTGCCTTCATTAGCAAATGCAATACTTTTTATAACAGAGTATTTTTTTGCGCCGATGATGGATGACAACGAGTATGACAGTTATTCTCATGCTGTAACCATAATTTAACATTAAGGTTTGAATTTGATCGTTCAATTACACAAGTATATCATATTTCGACTACCAAATGTTTGAATTTTTTATATTTGTTGCCGATGTGAAGTTGGGAATTGACGTTTTCGCGGCAGCATCAAGGGATCAAAAGTAGATCCAAACGCGTATGTTTTCCGTTTTTCTCAGCATAACCAAATTTTCGTTGCAAACATATGGCTCTCTTTGTTGTGTTTTTTACTACTTTTGGCTATGTTCCAGTTAGGTTTGTTGCATCGACAATAAATTAGTCCAAACGACGGTCTATTCGTTTCCGAATTATATCGCTCGAAAACTCATTGATCACGTCAAAGAAAATATTATCGTCGATAATACTCCTATTATAACGTCACATGTTTCAGCAATGATTGCGGAATAGTTGCTTTTGGACGTAGAATTCCTAATGCCAATTCCACTAAATGGAATATCAGTCCGCTTCCCAATAACTTGAGGACCTTTAATATTTTTAGTATACTCACAGCATGCATTATTGTTATATCAAGTTTTGCTATCAAGTAGCAGCCAAACAATTTCCAGTCTCAATCAAACTGGTTCACTTAAAACCATTTTGCATCCAGCCGTCTTATGCAGAGATAAACAGTTCCTGAAAACGACTCAATGCAGTTACGGTTGCTACGTGATCAAATAGCGTTTCTTGCCATAAATATATTACGATAAGTGTTCTTGTTCGTCGTATACTGTCAAAATGTATAGACATCACCACATCCGTAGCTACGGGGATACCCCTGCTCAAGCTACAGCCCCGTTTTGCTGCAATGAGCAAAAACTACCACATCCAGTTTGCTATTCATATAAGCAAATTTAAGCCCAAACTGCTTAGTTACTCCTGGCTACGGTTCTGCGAACCTATCAAATCATACATACTTTTGAATGTTTGGTAGTTTATTAAAACCGACGTAAACTGAGATAAACAGTCGACTTTGAAGACAAGAGAATAAAAATAATAAAGAAAAAGTGTTTGAATTTGAATTACACTTTCAAGTGTTCTCTGTGTGTTTTGTAGTGAAATTTTAAATAATAATAAATAATATGGCGTTCTAGACGAACTACTTACTGTGTGAAACTAAATGTTTTTTGTTTTCTTTCCAAAAGTCATTCGTTTACTTTTAAGCACGACTCTACAACGAACTTATACTCTCCTCAACTGTAGTTATTTTCTTAAAAAGATAAATCTTTATTTTTTTGTATTCACAATGTAAATTGCTAAAACTCCAGTTTCTTTAATAATAGAAATTAATCTTGTCGTTGTTCTATCCTATTTATACTAACTAGTATTCTCTAGTTGTTGCTGCTGTTATTGTAAGAACATTGAGAAATTAATTTGGAACAGAAGCAAAAACAAGATCTTTCATTTATGTTTACGAAATGAAATGAAATTTTAAATGACAATTGCAAAAGTGACGACGTTTGGACAAGCACACAGAGGCACTTAATAAGAAAAACGAGAATTATACTTTTGTTAATCCTTCCTGATATTTCGTGACCCTTGGCCAAACAATGAATGTCCCGATTTCTAGATCAAGACAGTTTCTTGTGTATATATATAACGGGTTACTTTCATTAACATTTGATTTCAGAGGCCGCCCGTACTCCCTAATTATAGGAGGCACTCACAATTCATGGGGCCTCTCACAGACATACATTTTTTCTGGCTCCCAAAAGTCACCTCGGATAGAACCAGTTACGAGTTCAATATTTTCAAATTTGCAGCCTTTTTATGCTCTCGGGACCCATGGGAATTTTATTTTGAGAATGGGTGCTCCCCAAAAGTGTTCGGCAGGGGGGACCCCTCACATATTTTGAAATTTTTCAATTATACTTCGATCAGACATGCGCTTGAATTGTACGAAGGGCGTCAGCGGCGTTGCAGCTTCTTCAATAGTTGAAAGGGCTGGCAACAAAGTGGAGCAAGCCTTTCGTTTACGTTGATTTCATTATGACTCTATCAGTCAATTTTGTAACGTTTGCCAGAGAAAAGCGACGGGAATAGCATCCCCGTGCCTCCTTGCGCCGCCCCTAAACGGCGTCACCACGTTGGTGGGGGCACTATGAGTATAGCCAATACAATTTTTTTGAAATTCGGAGAAACAGTGTCTTTAATGTGTAAAATTTCATTCATGCAACGCATTTATTAAACACGATGTGTGTTTGAATGTATTCGACGTATATATTAAAGACAAAATTACACAAATCTATGCAAAATAAAAATATAAAGTATAAATGTAATCGGATAAATAGTTTTGCAATATTCGGAAGAAAATATTTAAACGCCTATGATCCAAAATTCCATAGATACAACTTACAAATTATACCGTTTGCAATAGTGAAACAGATCTCTTTCTCTCTCTCTTATATCACACTAACAAAAAGTATGCAGAATTTTTCATAAAATAAATGTAGAATTAAATAATTACATTTGGAAAATATCATACATATATATCTCTCTTTTCAAAATATTTCTATATTTTTGTTTCATTTCAAGGCCAGGCCGTCACTGGCACAGGGGCGGGCAGCCATGTCCCCCTTGAGTGTTTTCAAGAGACTTCTCCATTTTTGTTTCATTCCAAGGCCAGGCCGTCATCCCACATATGGGGGGGGGGCATTTGGGGGGACCGCCATGTCCCCTCCAGTTATTTTTTCAAAAAATTTCTCCATTTTGGTATCTATTCTATAGACCAGGCAGTAACCCCCGCAGGGGACAAGAGCCACGACTCCCGAATAATTTATTCAACACCGCAGGCACCACTTTCAAAGCCGCTCTGGGGCGCGCTCACTGTCACGCTTCGATGTTTTCTGCTTTAATTCTCCAAGAGATTTCTTCATCTCTCGTTTCATTTTAACGCGCAGGCTCTCTCTTCTCTCATACATGGCGTCACTGCGGCTGGCGTGATCCCTTTCTCGATCCCTGATCTCCAAAATAGATTTCTCCATTTTCGCTTTCCAATTTAAGAAACCAAGCCGCTATTTCTACACAAGATAGCGGTTTCGGGGCTTGTCGCCGGAGGGGGATGGATTTGCACAGCAAAGTCGGTGCCCCCAGTTTGGATTTTTTTCTTTGGCTACGCCTCCTGCTCCACAGAGGCACTAGGGGCGGGCCGCCTACGTCCCGCTCGAGTTTCGGCTGGTGCCCACGAAACCTCTTATGGGGGCCTAATCTGGCAGTTATGTAAGGTCTATTAAAACCTTAGAAATAGGGTTTTTGAGATTTTGGTATCGATTGATAGATCTTGTAGAAAAGAGTCGACCGGTGCTTCATTTTTAACACCCAGGAACATGGGGGCCTAATCTGGCAGTTATGTAAGGTCTATTAAAACCTTAGAAATAGGGTTTTTGAGATTTTGGTATCGATTGATAGATCTTGTAGAAAAGAGTCGACCGGTGCTTCATTTTTAACACCCAGGAACATGGGGGCCTAATCTGGCAACTATAATGGACCTCCACCGCAACCTCAATTGTTTCACATGAACAACATTGTTTCTATAGCCTATTTGGGTTTGTTTTGGCCACTATTACAATAACCGTGTGTTTATCTTCTGTGTCACTTCGTCTAATATCGTATTATATTTGTTCGCTTGATATTTAGTTATTACCATTTAAAGTAGCATGCATTTATTTTATTTATTCTTTTACATAAAATGTCATTGACATCTCTTTTTACAATTAAAAAGAATAATTGCAATAAATACGTTTTTATTAGTCGTGTTGTCTCTTTGGGTTTTGCATTTATTCTTTCATCTTTGTTTGCAGTTTTGAACTGTTTCAGACTGATGCATGACCGTCGATAGAAAATTTTAGTTGGGGAAACACCTGTGGATGTTTACTCAATATACCAATCCAATAGTTGAAAGTATAAAATTATTTTTGCAAGGTTTGTGGGCACCAGCCGAAACTCGAGCGGGACATGGCGGCCCGCCCTAGTGCCATCATCTCTGTGGGCAGGGGCGTAGCCAGAAAATCCAAACTGGGGGCACCAAGGCTTTCTGTGCAATCCGTGCCCCCTCGGCGACGCCCCTATCTGTGGAGTGGCGGCCTGGCTTTGGATTGAAACAAAAATGGAGAAATCTCTTGAAAAAATAAGTAGAGGGGGATATGGTGGCCCGCCCCAGTGCCACCATCTATGGAGAGACGGCCTGGCCTTGGAATGAAACAAAAATGAAGAAATCTCTTGAAAAAATAACTCGAGCGTGACATGGCGCCCGCCCCAGAGATACCATATGTGAGATGGTGGCCTGGCCTTAGAATGAAATAAAAATGGCGAAATCGCTTGAAAAAAATAACTCAAAGGGGACATAGCAGCCCGCCCTTGTGCCACCATCTGTGGTTTGACGGCCTGGTCTTGAAATGACACAAAAGTGGAGAAATCTTTTGAAAAATAATTCGAGGAGAGCATGGCTGCTTGCTCCTGTGCCACCATATGGGGGTTACGGCCTGGCCTTGGAATGAAACAAAAATGGAGAAATTTTTTGAAAAAATAACTGGAGGGGACATGGCGGTCCACCCAAATGCCACCATATGTGGGATGACGGCCTGGCCTTGGAATGAAACAAAAATGGAGAAGTCTCTTGAAAACACTCAAGGGGGACATGGCTGCCCGCCCCTGTGCCGGTGACGGCCTGGCCTTGAAATGAAACAAAAATATAGAAATATTTTGAAAAATATATATGTATGATATTTTCCAAATGTAATTATTTAATTCTACATTTATTTTATGAAAAATTCTGCATACTTTTTGTTAGTGTGATATGCTAAGAGAGAGAAAGAGATCTGTTTCACTATTGCAAACGGTATAATTTGTAAGTTGTATCTATGGAATTTTGGATCATAAGCGTTTAAATATTTCTTCCGAATATTGCAAAACTATTTATCCGATTACATTTATACTTCATATCTTTATTTTGCATAGATTTGTGTAATTTTGTCTTTAATATATACGTCGAATACATTCAAACACACATCGTGTTTAATAAATGCGTTGCATGAATGAAATTTTACACATTAAAGACACTGTTTCTCCGAATTTCAAAAAAATTGTATTGGTATACTCATAGTGCCCCCACCAACGTGGTGACGCCGTTTAGGGGCGGCGCAAGAAGGCACGGGGTGCTGTTCCCGTCACTTTTCTCTGGCAAACGTTACAAAATTGACTGATGGAGTCATAATGAAATCAACGTAAACGAAAGGCTTGCTCCACTTTGTTGCCAGCCCTTTCAACTGTTGAAGAAGCTGCAACGCCGCTGACGCCCTTCGTACAATTCAAGCGCATGTCTGATCGAAGTATAATTGAAAAAATTCAATATATATGAGGGGTCCGAGAGCATAAAAAGGCTGACGCCGCTAACGCCCTTCATCCATACCATAGTATTTGATATTCTAAAAAAACTTTTGGGAGCTAATTCAAACGCATGTCTGATCGAAGTATAATTGAAAAATTTCAAAATATGTGAGGGGTCCGAGAGCATAAAAAGGCTGCAAATTTGAAAATATTGAACTCGTAACTGGTTCTATGCGAGGTGACTTTGGGAGCCAGAAAAAATGTATGTTGTGAGAGGCCCCATGAATTGTGAGTGCCTCCTCTAATTAGGTAGTACGGGCGGCCTCTGAAATCAATGTTAATGAAAGTAACCCGTTATATATATACACAAGAAACTGTCTTGATCTAGAATCGGGACATTATTTGTTGTGGCCAAGGGTCACGAATATCAGGAAGGATTAACAAAAGTATAAATCTCGTTTTTCTTATTAAGTGCCTCTGTGTGCTTGTCCAAACGTCGTCACGTTTGCAATTGTCATTTAAAATTTCATTTCATTTCGTAAACGTCAATGAAAGATCTTGTTTTTGCTTCTGTTCCAAATTAATTTCTCAATGTTCTTACAATAACAGCAGCAACAACTAGAGAATACTAGTTAGTATAATAGGATAGAACAACGACAAGAGTAATTTTATTATTAAAAGAAACTGGAGTTTTAGCAATTTACATTGTGAATACAAAAAAATAAAGATTTATCTTTTAAGAAAATAACTACAGTTGAGGAGAGTATAAGTTCGTTGTAGAGTCGTGCTTAAAAGTAAACGAATGACTTTTGGAAAGAAAACAAAAACATTTAGTTTCACACAGTAAGTAGTTCGTCTAGAACGCCATATTATTTATTATTATTTAAAATTTCACTACGAACGCCGCGAGAGAACACTTGAAAGTGTAATTCAAATTCAAACACTTTTTCTTTATTATTTTTATTCTCTTGTCTTCAAAGTCAACTGTTTATCTCAGTTTTCGTCGGTTTTAATAAACTACCAACATTCAAAAGTATGTATGATTGATAGGTTCGCAGAACCGTAGCCAGGAGTAACTAAGCAGTTTGGGCTTAAATTTGCTTATATGAATAGCAAACTGGATGTGGTAGTTTTTGCTCATTGCAGCAAAACAGGGCTGTAGCTTGAGCAGGGGTATCCCGTAGCTACGGATGTGGTGATGTCTATACATTTTGACAGTATACGACGAACAAGAACACTTATCGTAATATATTTATGGCAAGAAACGCTATTTGATCACGTAGCAACCGTAACTGCATTGAGTCGTTTTCAGGAACTGTTTATCTCTGCATAAGACGGCTGGATGCAAAATGGTTTTAAGTGAACCAGTTTGATTGAGACTGGAAATTGTTTGGCTGCTACTTGATAGCAAAACTTGATATAACAATAATGCATGCTGTGAGTATACTAAAAATATTAAAGGTCCTCAAGTTATTGGGAAGCGGACTGATATTCCATTTAGTGGAATTGGCATTCAGGAATTCTACGTCCAAAAGCAACTATTCCGCAATCATTGCTGAAACATGTGACGTTATAATAGGAGTATTATCGACGATAATATTTTCTTGACGTGATCAATGAGTTTTCGAGCGATATAATTCGGAAACGAATAGACCGTCGTTTGGACTAATTTATTGTCGATGCAACAAACCTAACTGGAACATAGCCAAAAGTAGTAAAAAACACAACAAAGAGACCATATGTTTGCAACAAAAATTTGGTTATGCTGAGAAAAACGGAAAACATACGCGTTTGGATCTACTTTTGATCCCTTGATGCTGCCGCGAAAACGTCAATTCCAACTTCACAGCGGCAACATATATAAAAATTCAAACATTTGGTAGTCGAAATATGATATACTTGTGTAATTGAACGATCATTTTCAAACCTTAATGTTAAATTATGGTTCCAGCATGAGAAGAACTGTCATACTCGTGGTCATCCTTCATCGGCGCAAAAAATACTCTGTTATAAAAAGTATTGCATTTGCTAATGAAGGCAGAAATTAAATCTGTACAATTTCTAGCTGTGTTATGTAGTTATTTGATTATACAGAGCACATTTGTGCAAATAGCTGCTAGGTCGAAAATCACTGGCTGCACTCATCGTCATCATACGGGTAACCAGTTATGCGTATAATATCATGGGCTCCTAGCCACTGCATGTGTTGTACGTATTATTCTAACCGAATTCTAGTGCGATGCTTTGGCATAACTGTGTTGTAAAGTTTGGTTCAGTAGCACTTAAAGATTCTACAATGTCTTCGTGAAGAGCCAGGTTGGCAAATAATGCAAAAGGTAATCTTCCGTTATGTGAACTACAGGACAAATAAGATTGCTTTAGGCATTTAAATTAGCCCGGGTCAATAACGAGTTACCGGATCACGGCTTGTGACCCGGTCACAGAGATGTGGCCCGAACTAATCTGCCCATCTCTGTCGTCTAAAGATGCGACATTAAAATTGCCACCCGTCCATCTTCCTAAAACCGCGAAACTAATGAGGGGATCGGCGGGCGATTACGTCTCTCCTTGACGCAGTTGGGTCAGCAAGAGATTTTTGTAGTTTTTTTAAGTTCGCTAAAATTTATTTTTACCCATTTTCTGTAATTTTGGCTAAGATTCTTACCTTTTTTGCTAACCGGTGCCAATTTTGACCAAATTTTCAATGTTCTCAAAATTTTCCGCGCTTCTTCAGCATGGGGTGCATAAATGTGACCTGAGGAAGAGGGGTATCCCCCTACCCCTATGGGCACCTACGACATATCCACCTTTCCCGTCACAGTTGCTTGAATCTTAGCATATGCGCACAGTCCCTTCACAGTTTTTGGATCCGCCACTACCTCCATGTGCTCTAAAGCGCTCTTGATTTTCTATCACGCTTTAGCTGGTGTTACACCATACAATCCAGTATCGAAAACTCGTGGATCAAGCATCACCAAAAAATTCAAAAAAGTATAGTGTCACTAATTTGAGTCCATAGGATCTTCGCGATCTCGTGATTTAAGTTTTTAAGTTTGGTATCTATGTATGAGGCGTTAGTTGATGCTATACCATACATCTTAGTTTGTTGGTGAGTTAACCTCGGTTATCGAAAATTCATGGATTAAAGCATGACCGAAAAAATTTAAGAATTTATGTATGTCACTGCCACAAGTACATAGGATCTTCATGATCTTATGATTTTCGTAGCTATTCAGCGGCTATAACTTAGGCATTGCTAGTGATCCAGCGATCTTATGTAGTACGTATATAACGTGAGCCAAATGCCATATATTACTACCGATTGTGACACAAAGGTGCAAATGCTCTCTAAATTTTATATATTTCGATATATTTTAAACGCACTCCCTCAACTTTCAATAGTTATTTCGGTGTATTGTACTTGCAATACTCAGTTTAATGCGCCATTATCTTTACGAATCTATGCATTGGCGAGTAATAAAGGGAGTAATTTAATTCGTCGCTCATGTAAGATAACTTAATGTCTCATGTACATAATATAACATATATAATATTTATAAATAGGTATATAATTTATATCTCGTTAATATCTATATATTTATACTTTCGTCAAATACTTCATTTCCTTTGGACAAGCAGTTGACTCTATAAACGCGTTCGTCACATGAGTCAACGTCTGTGTTATTCTTAGCACTTTTTCATGATATAACCTAATATCAACAATTTGATAATCCCACTCTTGTTATTTAAATACTAGTTTTGAATTATTAATTTTGGGAGTGGCAAGCACTTGACGAAGTAAATGTTAACCAGTTTAATTGCTGTTTATATTCAGTGAATAGAAACATTTAATATTTCTGATTACGTTGATTGATCGATCCTTTGCAAGGGTTTGCTTTAATTTAAGATATTAGTAAAGTTGTATATAATTAGAATATATGAAAATTCGAATACGTTCGTAATGAAATTTAATTAATACCCTAAATTTGAACAGCCTGTTATATTTATAGTTTAAACGAATGTATTTGACGGGATCTCAACAGTTTGGTTTAGTTTATGATATAAGGATAATGTTGTAACCACAATATTTCGGAATTTGATATTGTACATGTGTAAGACCATCAGGCCTTACACATATACGATATCGAATCACGTTGGGTTCACCAATGTAGGACCCGTTGATCTTACTTCCTTTGTCCGGCGAACGAGAACACAATAAATGATTTATTAATATTAAAACGTGATGGTATAGTACTGCCTGAGTACGACGGCAGAAAATACAACTGAGATTGTGCCGTAATATCCCGTGTGAACGCTGATGAAGGTACTCCTTTAATTCTTCCTGTCATCCAGCGTTTGGCTTCGAAAAATGCGCGCCGGGCGCCACAGATGTTTGGTACCACAGTCGTTTGTCGAATCGTATCGCCGAATATTCGAACACGCAGAATCCCCCTTGGATCCGCCACTGCCTTGTAGCGATGCTAGAGGATTTTGTGTCACGTTTTGTTGCGAATACAAACGAATTTTACTTTTGCCAAAAGGTACGTAATGTGCGGCGCTGATTACATTCGTTTTCGATTTTACACTATCATGACATCGATCGTTTGTCGTAAATTGTCGGCAAATTTTGCTAACGTCGTTCATCCTGACTACCAGAAAGAGGACATGACATGGCAGACGATAGCAACATCTGCATAAAGCTTGATCCATCCGTCCAGATTCAGGAAGTTTTTCGGCTTGGCGTTTACGATCAATCGTCCAGCAATCGAACAACAAATCATGGACCCCGACTCTTGAAGGTACGACTATCCTCCTTGACAGTTGCTCGATCAATTCTACAGAACGCACGAAAGCTTAAGGACTAGGATGGGTTGGACAAAATATTTATCCGCAGGTCAATGACAGACAGGGAACTGAAAGAGCAAACTGCGCCCCGACGCAAAGCATACGAGCTTAATTTAGCTCAACGCGAAAATATGCAGAACACCAATCTCTACGCGGTTGTCAATGAAAAACTGGTTGCCTTTAAAAACTGTACAAGAAACGATGCGGGTCGGCTAGTAGGTGGCAGACATAATAACAAACTACGATTTTATTGATGTTAATGGTAAGATTACGGTCCAGGTGAACTTTTAATCGGGACAGTACCAAATCCACCAACTCCAAAGCTGACAAAATGTATATACTTCAATGCACAAAGCCTTTGCAACAAGCTTTCAGATCTGGATATTATGCTTGCATTGCGATCTCACTCAGTAATGGCAGTTTCCGAAACGTAAAACTATTGTCTTTTTATATTCATAAGTTTTCTGTATTAGCAATTTCACCATTATTTTAACAAATGCGCAATGATCGATTTATTTTAATTAAAGCAAAGCTAATGAGTAGTAAGTTTATACATTTTATAGTAAAGCTCAGGCTCTTACTATTTTATACATTAATTCTAAATATTTAATATTAAGTAGCTCAAACAGCGAAACTTCAGGTTTTGGCGCCCCTGGATTATCGGGCTAGGTACTGGTGATCAGGAGCGCAAAGATGTATCAAAGGCAAGGGCGTAAGTTAATATGGGTGTCACGTTGAATTTTAAACAAATGTGCCGATTCTATTTCCCTAATTCCCACCAGTGACACGACCCACGCGCCCTCTAGCTATGCCCACGCTGGTAACTCTGCTAACGGTAAGCCACTGTTGTGATGTAAGTTAAATATAGTACAACCTCCACCGACAACTAGTGACACAACCCACGCACCCTCTAGCTATGCCCGTGCTGGTAACTTTGCTAACGGTAAGCCACTGTTGTGCTGTAAGTTAAATATAGTATGACCTCCACCGATAACCAGTGACACGACCCAAACGCCCTCTAACTATGCCCATGCTGCTAACTCTGCTAACGGTAAGCCACTGTTGTGATGTAAGTTAAATATAGTATAACCTCCACCGACAACCAGTGACACGACCCACGCACCCTCTAGCTATTGCCATGCTGCTAACTTTGCTAACGGTAAGCCACTGTTGTGCTGTAAGTTAAATATAGTATGACCTCCACCGATAACCAGTGACACGACCCAAACGCCCTCTAACTATGCCCATGCTGCTAACTCTGCTAACGGTAAGCCACTGTTGTGATGTAAATTAATGTCTCAATCAGTCAGGACTCTAATTCGGCGGAAAGGGCGGGGCCGCGCAAAACAAACTTATGTAAATTAATGGAGACCACTATGTCTCAGTCAGGACCCTAACTCGGCGGAAAGCGCGAGGCCGCACAAAACAAACTTATATAAATTAATGGGGACCACTATGTCTCAAACAGTCAGGATCCTAATTCGGCGGAAACGACGAGGCCGCACAAAAAAAACTTATGTAAGTTAATTGGGACCACTATGTCTCAAACAGTCAGGACCATAATTCGGCGGAAAGGGCGAGGTCGCAAAAAACAAACTTATGTAAATTAATGGGGACCACTATGTCTCAAACAGTCAGGATCCTAATTCGGCGGAAACGGCGAGGCCGCACAAAAAAAACTTATGTAAGTTAATTGGGACCACTATGTCTCAAACAGTCAGAACCCTAATTCGGCGGAAAGGGGAAGGCCGCGCAAAACAGACTTATGTAAATTAATTGGGACCAGTATGTCTCAATCAGTCAGGACCCTAATTCGGCGGAAAGGGCGAGGCCGCGCAAAACAAACTTATGTAAATGAATTGCTAACACTATGTCTCAAACAGTCAGAACCCTAATTCGCCGGAAAGGGCGAGGCTGCACAAAACAAACTTATGTAAATTAATTGGGACCACTATGTCTCAAACAGTCAGGACCATAATTCGGCGGAAAGGGCGAGGTCGCAAAAAACAAACTTATGTAAATTAATGGGGACCACTATGTCTCAAACAGTCAGGATCCTAATTCGGCGGAAACGGCGAGGCCGCACAAAAAAAACTTATGTAAGTTAATTGGGACCACTATGTCTCAAACAGTCAGAACCCTAATGCGGCGGAAAGGGGAAGGCCGCGCAAAACAGACTTATGTAAATTAATTGGGACCACTATGTCTCAAACAGTCAGGACCTTAATTCGGAGGAAAGGGCAAGGCCGCACAAAACAAACTTATGTTAATTAATTGGGACCACTATGTCTCAATCAGTCAGGACCCTAATTCGGCGGAAAGGGCGAGGCCGCGCAAAACAAACTTATGTAAATGAATTGCTAACACTATGTCTCAAACAGTCAGAACCCTAATTCGCCGGAAAGGGCGAGGCTGCACAAAACAAACTTATGTAAATTAATGGGGACCACTATGTCTCAAACAGTCAGGATCCTAATTCGGCGGAAACGACGAGGCCGCACAAAAAAAACTTATGTAAGTTAATTGGGACCACTATGTCTCAAACAGTCAGGACCATAATTCGGCGGAAAGGGCGAGGTCGCAAAAAACAAACTTATGTAAATTAATGGGGACCACTATGTCTCAAACAGTCGGGTCCTAAATTCGGCGGAAACGGCGAGGCCGCACAAAAAAAACTTATGTAAGTTAATTGGGACCACTATGTCTCAAACAGTCAGAACCCTAATTCGGCGGAAAGGGGAAGGCCGCGCAAAACAGACTTATGTAAATTAATTGGGACCAGTATGTCTCAATCAGTCAGGACCCTAATTCGGCGGAAAGGGCGAGGCCGCGCAAAACAAACTTATGTAAATGAATTGCTAACACTATGTCTCAAACAGTCAGAACCCTAATTCGCCGGAAAGGGCGAGGCTGCACAAAACAAACTTATGTAAATTAATTGGGACCACTATGTCTCAAACAGTCAGGACCATAATTCGGCGGAAAGGGCGAGGTCGCAAAAAACAAACTTATGTAAATTAATGGGGACCACTATGTCTCAAACAGTCAGGATCCTAATTCGGCGGAAACGGCGAGGCCGCACAAAAAAAACTTATGTAAGTTAATTGGGACCACTATGTCTCAAACAGTCAGAACCCTAATTCGGCGGAAAGGGGAAGGCCGCGCAAAACAGACTTATGTAAATTAATTGGGACCAGTATGTCTCAAACAGTCAGGACCCTAATTCGACGGAAAGGGCGAGGCCGCGCAAAACAAAATATGTAAATTAAAGGAGACCACTGTGTCTCAAACAGCGTTCGCTAAACGAAGCCGTCCAGTCATTTTGACAACAGCGCTCAATAATGAACATATAGGATTGTGGAATTTACGGGTAACCACTACCAGTGGATCAAGAATTGAGCCCGTACCCGAACAGCCTCTAGTTCCGGTACCCGTAAAAAAACTTTGCCCACCAGCATTCGTTTGACAAACAGCCGAACATCGAGGTTTGTTTTAATATCTGCAATCAGCATTACCTATTTTGATCACTGAATCTTTTTTGTAGTTTTTCAATTTTTCGAAAACGTTTGAATCTTACAATTTAATCATATGAGATTGTTTGATGTATATACTCGTTTCGAATAACCAGAAGTTAAATAGTTGAATGTATATTAAAAATGACTGATTCTGCTGTCATAGGTTTTTTTGCTTGGAATAAGTGCTTTACATACGGTTACAGGTTGCAAAAGTATGACGTGATAGACATATTTGCTATCTGAGAGGTTGTATTAAAGTATATATATAGTTTCTCAAAATTAAATCAGCTTAAAAATAAAGTTACAGCTAAACATAAACTTAATAACATCAACTAAATCATACAGTGAATTTTGCAATACTCTGCAAATTTCGACTTACAAAAATATGATTTGCCCAGTGTTATGATATATATATTTCAAAACGTCAGTTTTCGATAATTTATATTTATCACTTTATTTAAGATATTTTCGCGGAATTAAAAAACTCTGACTGTGGAAAACTGCGCTTCAAGAAAAAGGACATGAGGCTACACAGGTCTATGCGGTTTCTAATGATCGCGGTATATACCCATTTAAATAAAGCTTGATGAACTATAGCAAAGTGGAATGTGCTATTAGTGAATGAACTGATAGTGGAAAAGTGTGCGAAATATTCTTTGGTTCCGACCAAACTGACTGCTAAAATATATGTTTATACAGTAAACAATGTCTTTGCAATGGCACATCCGGCGGGCGGGAGGAGGGAGGCGCAGGGAGTGCCCCTTTGCTTAGCTCTGAGTTCTGTTTCTGCTCTTGATGCAAAGTTTTTCGTTTTCTAGCATGATTTTTTGTGGCACCCCCCAAATCACAAAATTTTTACCGGACACCTCTCTTAGCAAAATTCTGGGTGTACCCCTGTGTTCTTGAAGTGTATTTTTTGAGTCAACTCAAACGATTTCACTATAAACGCACTCTACTGGATAATATTCAACATAAGGCAGCTATAATACGAAAAAAACATGCATCGAAGGCATTTTTCATAGTCGCTCGTCGAGATTAAACAGTAACAAACCAACACATTTTATAAAGACATACTTTACTGCCCTGCCATGGTACATACATCTTCTTCAGTACATTCTTACAACTGAATTTGACAAGATGTTTAACAGCGTCGAGTTCCACAAATTTGATCACATCACATTGGTTCCCCGCCGCTTCTGAAACGCGGCGGTTCAAGAGATTCCATTACTTAAAGGACAAACTAAATTGTTATATATTTGAGAATTATCACAGCTTGAGCAGCCTAATGAGACGCTGTTAAATAGATACAATAAAATAAATGCAAAAATATTCCTGCCGGGACACATTATCCATTGTCAACCGTAGATATAACCAATGCTATAGGTGTTTCTGTGTTCTACCTCTAATTGAAATTAAACCCGATTCTGAGTTAAATTTGTGACATATATATCGTAAATTGTAGAGTAGTTGTTTTAAGTTGAAATGAACGGTTTTTGACAAAACTTTCATGGATAATATGGTGACGATTTTACGTAGAGTCACATTAATTTACCAAAAAACGTACGAAACACACGGGTACCAACGCACAATGATTTAAAATGTTCTTAGAGAAAACATGAAAACGAACTATACGGAATGGTATTGACTAAAGCTGTTGCCTCATTATTGAACATTATGATCATTTGAATGGCAGATAATATTCAACCTAGAACTGTAAGCCTTTTTTACAGAATCCACTTATTAGTAGCGAAAAAATACCATTGATTTTACTAATTTTATGTTGCTGATGTTGCTTATAAAAATAATATTTTAGCAAAATTACAGGAATTTATGTTATATTGATTTGTAAAAACGTGTAACAATCCAGGCCATCACAAACAGAGCTGTATGATATCTTGAATGAGTATTTACAGGAATATTACTGAAACTTTATATTTTACACAAACTAGATGTAAGTATAATTTTGTAGAAAATTATCATCGTGACAAATGTACACAAAACCAGGAATTATTGACATTTAATGCATCAAGACTTCGCTAACTCCACATTGCTCATTGATCTGAATACTCAACGCATTTAAATAACAGGTTTCTATTTTATATGTTCTTCAGGAACTCCCGTTACACCAATATAATCGGCTATTTGTCCAATTTTTTAAAAAAATACCTTTTTAATACAGTTGGCTAAAATTCTGAATTATAGGTAAGCCATAATATTAAATAAACCTCCGACGTCTAGCATAGCTTAACGATAGCGCTAAATGTTGCTAAATTTGGTGTAAATTAATCCAATCATTCAATAAACATGTCTTTAATTCTTTTGGTAATGAAAAATACTTCTGTTATGCGCTGTAGAGTTTTAAATTAACAAGATTTGGATTGGCAATTTTGGAAGGTGAGAAAACAGTTATGCTAAAACTGTGAGCTTACAGGCGTTTTCCTTGTAGTTGCGTGCAATATAACTTATTGATATATGGACCTCCATTTTAGGTAATAACTTTATGCCTCAATTTGATTCAAAAAATTCGGTATGGTATCGAAAGCTGCGGTCGATGACGGTGGAACGGAGTGGAACAAAAGGTCCACCCCTTCATTTTTTTGCTCACAAACGTAAAATAATTTACTGATGGTGTTGTAATAAAATGAATGTAAACGACTGACCCCCTCTCTAATTTTAAAGAGCTTGTGATGCCCATAAGTGAATCTATGCTATTTATTTAGTCAATAGTTACCTCTACTGCTCCGGCTTCGCTCATAAAGTCTTTGGGTTATGCTGTATAACTTATGCTTAGGGATCGTGGAGTTATAGTTGATGATAAGTTAAAGTTCTTTGATCATATTGAATCAATATGCAAAATTGCATTTAAAATAATGTAATCTCTCTACGGTTTAATACTCGAAATGACAAATTCCTTCTGAAAGTATAAATCCTTCTTTAGACCCAGCATTGAATACGCTTCAGAGTTATGGAAACCTTTTTTCGAAAAGATATACTTTTACTTGAAAATGTTCTAAGAAATTTTACTCGTCGAATTCTAGGATTAAGTCATTGAGGTTATCAACAAAGTTTGATACATCTACGGCGTGAAAGCTTAATTTGTAGAAGAATTATTAAAAGATCTGGTTATGGTTTATAAAATTATAAATGGCCTGGTCAGTCTAAATTTTGATGATTTCTTTTCTAGAACAAAACTATCCCGGACTAGAGGTCATAACTTCAAAGTTGAGATCAAGCTATCTCGTTTGGATATTAGAAAAAATTTCTTTGCCAACAAAGTTATTCCTTGGTGGAATTCGCTTACTTCCTAGATTGTTGATTTAACTAGTACCTTGATTTTTAAAGGACGTCTCTCCAACTATCTACAAACGTTGGACAGTCAAGCGGCCCATCTCTAACCTTGCCTACGCTACTAAATTCTTAGCTTTTCAATAATTCTCTTTTTTTCTTATTGTTTATATTTATTAATGTTGTGTCTGACTAGAAAATAAATAAAAAAGCAAATTCTGTGCAGTATTTCAAGTGGTTTGGTCGTACTGCAATCAACAAAGATCCTGTCTATATCGATCCTTTTTAGGCTTTTTTGTGTTAGAAAGATCAAGGAAATAAATATGCCTAACAGTGTAGGTTTTCAGTCTCCGTAGCCCATAGCGAATAATAAATACTATCCCGCAATACAGTGGAGAGATAATTAGCATGTTAAGCTTCGATAAACAGTTATAGGCCGGCGAGATTAACACAGCTGGGAATGCCGGATTGCAACTAACCGTCACTAGCTAGCTACTGCGGTATTTCGGAGCTACTGTTCGACGGATTCTTAAGGCCCTTTGCAAAACGAACGAACTATAATACGAGTGCAATCGTATCGTACAGTACACGACAAATTTAAGTGGTACAACGCTTCACAACATAATCGGTTGTTGCTAAACATTTACAGGCGTTGAAGGATCATACAAACCGTGCCCAAAAGTTTAACTTTAGGCATGGCTCACAAGATATTTAAGACAACCGTGACTATAGCTTGAGAAACGAAACTTAAATGACTACGTAAAATACCGTAATATTTAAATTTTAATTCGATCCAATGGCGGATGTAGCTTCATCACAAAAACGACACATTTGAGACCTATGCATATACCTACTTACCTAAAGAGAAACACTTGATACCTAGCTGAACAAACATGTTCTTGTCTTTTCATACCTCTCCGTTATACGATTACTAAATAGTCGCTGTAGAGAATACTTACATTGATTTTGGTAATGAACGGATCAGGACATCAAGGCGGTTCATAAACTATATCTAACCAATGCCAGACAATTTCTTAAAATTTGTTCGCCGTCGAGAGAACCTGGACTGAAATTAGTTTGCAGCGTTTTGGGGTAGTGTGTCAAAACAGGAAACGATGGTAAAAATACAAGACGATACGATCATGTCAACGTTAAATTCCCCGGCGGATCATGTCCAAGTTTCCTCGTACGGCGACGTACAAGCTTTTGTCCCTGAAAGCCTACCGCTAAGCGTAAGTCTATGGCTAAGACGAAACCTAAGCTTAAGCCTAATCTTAGCACGGTCTCGCATCATCAAATTTTGCCTTACGGTACTCATGTCAAGGTCCCCAACTGTTATATATGTGGGTAAAAATTGACATTATCCGAAAGTTGTTTGTTTTGAATTTTTAACCAGACCTCAAATCTTCAAATTTACAACGGTATCTTAGGAGGTTAAAGTAGTGAGCGAAAACTTTCAAAAACTGTGAGTAGTGTCCAGTTCTTCTGGATGAATCGATGAAGAAATTAAAATTGTTAGGAATTCTAGGATGAAAAAGATATTTTCGAGAAAGGTCTTAGAGAAATGAATTAACGATATCGAAATGCTATGTCATCGAAATTAATAATTTTGAGACACGCGAGAGCAGTATAGAATAAACAAGCCGAGCAAACTACAGATATCTTCAGATAACTGCAGAACTGCAGCAAGAGGGGTGGAGGCGCATCCCTCCCACACGATTCGACAAAAGAAAGGCCTCTGTAAGGCGGCCTCCGCAATTTTCCCTTATCGCCATTTCATTTTTGGGTGCACTTATTTTTGAGCAGCGTGGTCCGTCTCTGCATTGTCAGTTTAATTTCAGTATGTTCGTATAAAAACTTGAAACCCCAAGTTTCATTATCTAAATTAAAATTAAATTTTTCAATACATCTTCCGAACAACAAAAATACTATAGTGACCAGGAAAATAATTTTAGGCGTATGTACCCATTACGGGGAGGAGTTTTTCTCATATGAGCTTAAACAGCCAAGAACTGATTATCGTCAGGTCCCATGTCTCTCTTTAAGGACCGAAGTATAATGCATTCCATGCCGTTCTCGATATACGAAGTCTAAGCCTTAGTTTCAGCCTAAGCTAAGGTCTCTATATGAGCCATGTACTAAGCCTAAGCTTAAGTCGTAGTCTACGGCCCCCGAACCCCTCGCTCTAAGCTGTTCTTTTTCTAACGTTATAACGTCCGGCTAAACTAAATTTAAACTCCATATAAACCCTGAAGCGTGCTCAATATTTTTTTCAAACAGGAGCGCAATAGCGTAACTGAGAGTGGGGAAATATCAATTGTTTGCATATATTTGCTGAATTGTTCGAACAAATTACCGACTTGTTCAAATTTTTCCTTTTATCAAATGAAAAGCTTGAAATGTTCGAATGTTTACAGAATTGTTCGAATTTATCGTGTAAAATGATTGAAAAAATTGTCAGCTTCGCTGGCAGCTACAAATAGCCCATCCGAATGCTTCACCTGGGACGCCGCAACCCCAAACAGCAATATTTCATTAACGGAACTCTAATTACGCGACTTGAAATATGCAACGTCGGGGGCTCCTCACATCCTAGCGCCGGCTCTAATAATTTCATGATTAGGACCGCATTGCAGAACTAAGTAGACTGGGATAAAAGTCTTTGGGCCATGGTTTACGGCTTAGGCTCACACTTTAACAAAAAATAGGAGCAACAGGCATTGGTAGCCGAAGAAAATGAAAATATATATTGTCAAAAATATGATCGAAATGGACATTGTGTGAACCACCTCATCGAGCAGAGTCGAAGAATGCTACCAGTTATTACTGAATCTTCGAAATATTAGCAATATGCAAACTATGGGGGCGTCCCCTCTCCGGCCCACAATTCCAACCAAACCCATGTTGATGCCCAATACAAAACAACACAAAATTATAATAATTTTCAACGGGTGAGCAAGATGTATCACGTTAGCAGAGCGTGCAGTTGCAACATGTCAAAACAATCCGGGCCCACAATTCCAACCAACTCCATATCGATCCTCAATGCAAAACAACACAAAATTATAACAATTTTCAACGGGTGAGCAAGATGTATCACGTTGGCAGAGCGTGCAGTAGCAACATGTCAAAACAAACAAGTCATCATCACCGCCATCACCATCAGCCTGAAATTGTTGACAATGATTGATCGCCAAAACTCGGAATTAAAAATACGGAAAAAAGGGAAATTCAAATCGAAAAAATACAAGATTGTTTTTATTTATAAGTTTATTATTATATCGTACACACACAATTATAAAAATATGTATTATGTATTTCTCATTTATGAAAATATCTAATATATACTTATTTTTAAAGGATATACATGGGACAGCGTGCTCAGGATTTAGTCTTGGGGGTGGGTTGAACATTGAGGTTAAATTGAAGGTTTGCACCATGGACTTGGGAACAAGAGGACTGATGGCACATCCTCCCACCTCGATTTGAGCTCAAGTGGCACAGAGTGTCAAGTAACTTCTCGATTTTCGATATCCTCCATATTAGTACTCATAAAAGTTAGCGAACGCTGGGGTTGATAAATATTTTGCCTATCCGCTTTCTTGTTTTCGGAATTGGTGTAATTCTTAGCCTCAAACTTTCAAAGTAGTTTTACCGGTCTACCCTTTTGTGTCGTCGGTGTCAACCAACTGAATAAACACTGTCTTTTAATATAAATTTCGTAAATATCAACTAAGATCAAGACCTAGGGACTATTCTCTTGCAGAGAAGGCGACATCCCAATGTTACGCTTCCTGAATAAACGCTACCATTTAATATAAATTTCGTAAATACCAACTAAGATCAAGACCTAGGGACTATTCTCCTGCAGAGAAGTCGACATCGCAATGTTACGCTTCCTATCGTCACCACAAGCTGGAAATTCATTTCATTACGATTCTAATCGGAGATGCTCTGTAATAGGGTATTGCAAAGCAACGAATGACTGTTTAGTTTATTGAAAATTTATGTGTGTGTTCTTCCAGTAAAATCAACACGCGATGGCGACTGAATACTAATGCCGGGCCATCACTAGAGTTGTTTGTGCAGGTTTGTTGTAATTCATGAGAGTATTATTACTAGGTAGCTCGTTGCTTTTTTAAGGCATTGTAAGTTCATTTTAAGCCAGCGTTACGTAGCGGTGTAGTTCGTTTGTTCAATATTGATGCTTTATTATTTTTTCTATTTGTATTGTGTTTATTATTTATTTAAAAGATACTTGGAATCCGATTTGGGCTCTCAATTAGGGTCAAAAATTCTCAGGGTCAGTCTAATCGACAGATGCAGCTTAACGCTCTCAGGGATGGAGGTCGCCAATAGATGTCTCAGAAGGCTAAATCAGCGTGGCTTCGAATCTTTCCGCCTGCTATTAGGGAAGCCCGAACGAGCAGTCACACGAAGCTCTTTGCCGCTGAATGAGCTCACGCATAAATTAGAGCAATAAAACGTAAGACGAACTTAAAGACTAAGCATAATCTTAATAATTACTGGTTCAAAGTTTATGTATGTAATAAATGCTGGGCTCAATGTTACGTTGGCGCTTTTGTTGTTAACGGAATTACTGTCGTGATAGACAGGGGCCTCAGTGCGCAAAGGAGACGGGGATTGCGCCCTCTCCCCACACTTTTCGAGAAAACGGGCCGCCGTAATGCTATGTCCCCAATTTCCAGTAGGGCCACCCCTCTTTTGAGTGGCGTACTGCGACCCTGGTTATGGACAAAGCAATCATGAGGGATACAAATGAAGCGCTGGCTATCACTTAAACTAAGGGACTACAGTACACGCATACATTTCAAAAAAATAATTATACAATCAGGGGCATAGCATGCTGACTAATCGAAAGTCGAGGACATTTTCGGCTGCTTCCTGGCAAAACGGGGGTACCCCGGCACCTACCTTCCGTCAAAAATTCGTGTACGCCCGGCTGAAAGCCCCTTTCGGCAAAATTTTTGGCGTAGCCGACAACCTACCGGCAGGTGAGCCAGGCGCCCCCTCGGCAAAATCCGGCACCCACCGGCAGGTGGGCCTGGGGGCCCGGCTCAGACCCCCGGCTATAATTTCCGAGGTTTGGACTAGCCACGCAATATGGGTAGGGCGCTCCCCACTTTTGAGACACGCGTGCTGCGCCGCATGTATACACACGTAACAGTGTTCTGTACATGTATAAATAAGTGTATCATTGCTCATTATCAGGACCACAGTGCTATGCAGAATTGAGGGGACCACTCAAAGGGAAAATTGCAGGAGCCCCCTTATGACGTTTTTCTTTTTGCTGGAAAGTGCTAGAGCGGCCCCTCTACCCCCTCCTGATTGTAGATACTTTTTCTTCTACAGTGTTGCAAAGAAGTCGTTCATGCGAATATAATATTTAAATTAAAGTAGCATTGGCATCAAAACATATTGCAACGCGTCGTACCAGTACTATCGAAGTACGTCGCGTTTAATTGCGTTAGCACGCGCATTGTCATTCTCTCACTCATTCGCTCACTTTACGAGGTTCCATAAGCAACACTGCAACCGTTTTCCGATATCTCAGTTGTTTGGGCACCCGCTATCACGAATACAACGGGGTTTGAGTTTGTCAAACATTGTACGATACAGAAACTGGTTCGGGCATTAAAGAGTTAAATACAACTGTTTAACAACGTCTGCAGCAATAATATATCGCGTATATTTTTGACAAAGACATATATACATACATGTTTGACAGAGTAGCTCATCTATTAGGTCGTGTTAACATTACGCCCGATGCGACTAGTGTTGATATTGCATCGGAACCGATCCGATACGTCAAAGCAGTACACCTACCGTACATTTGTATCTATGAATATATAATGTTGATTTTCTCATACTACATCATCTCTGTTCGGATCAGATAAAATTGTTCATGCTCTATCGGATGAGATTGGATAGCTGCAATATGAACACTCTTTATGTACAATACACATGTAAATCGAAACGGATCGGAACCGATCGGATCAGATGCAATGTGAATGCGCACCTAAGAACGGCATTCACGTTGCTAAGGGAGGTTCCAGGATTGACATCACCGCTAAGATTGTGTTCGACTCCGCCTCTCTCTACCCCACCTTTTACAGCAGTTTAAAAATAGTAATCTCGTATTTTTAAATTGCTCAATGGCTTTTCATTTGTAACCAGCGCATTATAGCAAAGATAATTATTTGAACAGGTTTTCTCTGCTTATCAGTTGTCTCAAACATAGATGTTTTCTAAGATTCATAATGCATCATTTACGATAAGATGCGTGCGCCAGGGCCAAATTATGTCACGCGTCCAACTCAACTAGTTCGAGTGAACTAGAGCTTAGCTGGACTACTATGGTACATTTTTATAGCTTAGCTAGTGTTAATGTGACGAACAGGGAGCTTAGCTAGGCTCTGCGTGACAAATGGAGCGTCCGGCTGAACTGTCAATCGAGAAATTTTATTTAGTATTGTGCTTAGTCTCATAGCATTTTGTTCAATAGTATTTTCACGCTAATTATAAGCTCTTTAGGGGCATTATTTAGACACGTATAATAAAACATAATGTTCGCGGACTAAATAGTCACTGGCTTATAGGGATCAGCTGAACGCCTCGTGACAAAAGCACAGTCCGACTCGATGACAAATGCATAGCCTAGCAAGGCTAATCCAAATTTTAATAGTCGAGCTGGACTGTATGTGTGACATAGTAGCTAGCCTATTTGAACGCGTGACATAATTAGGACCATGCGCACGCATCTTATTGTAAAGATGCATTACTACCAGTCTTTATTGTAAGCTGAACCCGTTGTCTCCTGTTTTATCGAGCAAGTATAAAGCACGATATTTATTCTGGAAATTGGAAACATATTGTAACTGGAATCAACAAGCGCCATTCATTATGATCATATTAATGCCGTAGGTTCACTTACAGTGTTGTAGATTACACATTTATATTTCTACGTCGATGACAATATTTAAACTAGTATAGACTGTCCACGTTAACAAGCTTTACATGGCCACTACCATTAGTATATATCCAAGCAGTCAAAATATCAGGTATAAAAAAGCATAGGAAGTTACAGTAGAAAGAGTAGATAATATTTACTGAGATGTATGACAGTCTTTAGCTTTATGTATCATTTACCTTAAATTATTGCGACGGCTGTGTAAATTTCGCCTAGTGGAACATTATATATCAATAAATTTTGAACCCTTTGACAATTTTGTTCACCCTGCATTTGGCTTGCTTTCCTTTCCTCTGGCTACGCTGCCTAAAGAATGGACTATGCAGTCAAGTTTGTTAGTACTCCAATAGGACAAACGAAATTCATTAGCATCATATTACGACATGATAATATTTTGAAAAACACGCGAATAGGACATAGCTTATATATTGTGATTCTGCAGAATTCATGGTAACACAAGGCAGTTTGTTTACGCTAATGATTTTCTGTCATATATAAGTGATATATGCTAATATTCTAATCAGCTACATAATTCACTTGATTTGACTTTAACGTATAAAAATCGATACAAAATGCAATGCTTGAACGTTATAATCTCATGTGTTCAATTTGAATATATATAAAACTAATCATACAGCTGTGAATTTATTATAATATTAATTGAGAAAAAATATAAATTAGCTCCAAATTTTTGAATATTCATTTGCAAATTGTATTAGAAATGCCGCTTAAAAGGCAATGAATTCTTATTGTCAGCAATTATATATTAGCCCTGTTATTTCTGTGTCTACTTTAGAAAAAGTACATGATTTGTGTAGGTAAAGTGACAGCTTTTCGGTATACTTATGTATGAAGTCAAAGCAATGTGCATCCGAACATACTGCTTTCTGCCATTTTTTGGTTAAAGAATTAATAATATTATAAGTAATTGGAAGCAGAATGGTCGAGTCGATCCGCTCATCGATGTCTTCCCTGTTTGGAACGGAACGTCTTGAAAGAAACCACAAAACAGACGAGTAATTACGATTTGTTGTACATAATTCGATATTATAATTAGCGCATATTTATTTGTGTTTTCGAATGTGTGCACGTTCACATAAGACATTAAATTATACTGAGATTATTTTTTTAAAATTTTATATCTCTATGGAAATAAAAAAAATAAAATTGTAAAGTAATTGCATCGACTTTCGACTAAATCTTTTGAATATGCAATACAAGAAAGGACGGACAACAACGACCTTGTAAAGTGGTGCAATCAACTCAATTCATTCCAATATGTATGTAACATTCCTCAAAACAAAATAATTATTCTAATAATAGCGGCGGAATCACCATTGAAATGTATATATAAGTAATAATGAGTAGACAAATAACATTCAGTGTTATATGCATCTGTATGTTCATATTTCATATTATGACGGAAATTATGAAGTGACTTGACAGAGGCGAATATGGTATAGATAAATAGATATTAGACCGAGCCCTCAATATTTAAACCACCCTCTTTGCATGTTCCTAGTATGTTCAGCTCGCACTAGCTTTGTCTGTGAGAGGCGCGGTTGTTTATTTCACAAAAAACATGCTTGATTTATGAATGAATAAGCGCATAAATATGCATCGGCACTGAATTTTATGCGGCTAATGCAACTTTTAGGGTCGGAAGTGAAATGCATGCCGTGCCGTTCTCGATATACTAAACGTAAGCCTTAG
Organism: Trileptium ribeirensis; assembly: GCA_030248225.1. NCBI lineage: Eukaryota > Metazoa > Nematoda > Enoplea > Enoplida > Thoracostomopsidae > Trileptium > Trileptium ribeirensis. The sequence continues at coordinate 31,154 of JASANE010000666.1, forward strand.
CCTAAGCTACGGTCGTTATATGAAACTTAGTAAGCCTAAGTCCGGGGCTATCGCCCCCGAACTACCCCTCTGCACGAAGCTATTCATTTTTATAACGTTATAGCACCTTGTCCCTAAAGGTGATATGGGCCAATTTATGCAATATAAAGTAACTAAATAGAAATGAAATAAAATATGAAAAACTGTAATATTTTACATGAAAGCATTTGAAAACATTTTATGTGTCGAAAACAACAACGCTTATATAGATATCAGTAATGGTAATGTAAAGCCTTGTTATTTGCTAGCATTGTCAGGTTCTTTAAGAAACCGAGGGACAGCAGTGCGGCTAACGTATAAGACTCATAGCAAATAGATCCAGGTTTATTCCTCGGCGGTAGCAAAAAGCTTGTTCGACATTATACGAAATGTACTTTAATATATGCAGCAAAGGGTTAAGCAACGGATATAAACGAGCAAAATTTTATTGGTTCTCAATATATACACATAGCACAATGACGAACATATACATAGCAACTGTAAACATATAACTAAGTCAGTCACAATCAATAACGGTTAATCCTAAATTCGTGAATGCTAATACGTATAAGATGACCAAGGGGTCCCAGCAATGTACCGTAATGGTGACTCTCGTTAAGGCAGTATATGAAAGCCATTCGAAAAACACCTGCTAAAGATATCAAAGGCTGGTCGGGCAAATGACTCCAATGACACCAGTATATCTGCTGCTATCAGAGATATTATTTCTGTCTTCCAAGTATAGTACCGCATAATATACAACAAATATTATTGCGTCACAAATAAAATGTTTGATGTGATGTTAAGTTTTAGCAAATTAAAAATTACAGTTTTATTACGCGACAATTTGCCAGGAAATAACCATTTGTGTGCAACGAAACGGTTCAACATTTGTGTTTAACTTCTGTCGGTAGCGATATCAGTGGCGCACTCAGAGGGGTCTGATGGTGTTGGGAACCCAGACGTTGTTATCAAATCAAGGTTCCCCTTTGTTAAAACGTGTCCAACAATTTTCAGAATGACTCATCTCTGGAGACGGATCTCTCTGAGGCAGTAGTGACATTATGATGTAAATTAAGGTATCGGGTCCACTAAGACAATATCCCGCGCATGCTCTTTATTGATGGTAAGCAAAAAGTAATAAGTAATTAAACTGTGGTTCATCAATCTAACAACTAGGTTTTATACTAGCTTGAAATCCGACATATATATCATATCGATCCTGTTAATCTAAATATAAGGTACACCCAAAGTAAGCCATGAAATCTCTATTGAGTTATTTCTGAAAAAAATTAAAGTCAAACACAATAACCGAAACATATCTTATGAGTTCTCTTATATACATACATATGTATATTATTATACATTTATATATTCTATCTTGCTAAAAGTATTCTAGGTCATTATTCGTTAAATGCCAAAACGCCAAGGCGTATTTTGCACAAAATTCCGCTTGCAGGATTCAGGGGCCTAGCTAATTCGGATAAAAACCGGACCATGACACCGTTTCGCCATTCGCGCGCCTCCGTGAAGAACAACAGAAAAGCAAAGTTCACATATATGTGCGCCAGGTGCGCTTAAGTAGTGCTTAATTTTGCAAATCCGTGAGAAATTTCCGACAGCGTCCTTGGATAGAGAGTACTATTTCGAGTTCCAGATGTTATAGTGAATACAACAGGATATAAACTGTTATATAGACTGTAACACTGCCCTTGGACGAAGCTTAAAGTAATGCTACCACACTTATCTACATGAAATTTCCTTCCTAGTTGTTGCAGTTACTCCGCATTAATAACCTCCATAGAACCGAAGGACTATTTTACCGATTACTAATAAATATTTAAACTTCGTGATATATACAGTGGAATTGAAACGCCTTCAAATTTGGGAGGGACAGTCCAACTGTACAGGTGAACCACAGCAACCAAATGATGGTGAGTTCGGCAATCAAGCGTCCAGGCCGTGTTCAGTTTTAGTTATGAAAGTCTCATTATAATTCTCTGAGAGCTTATTTCCACATCGCGTAGAAGATAGTGAGGCATGAACACAGCCACGGGGACACTAAAGACGTTGGTGCACTCCAGTTTACCACAATAAAAATTTTTTCAACATGTGGTTAGATCACTAAGTCATGTTGACACCCGCTTATGAATGGATGCCACCCCCAGTTGAAAGTTTCTGGTGACGCCTCTGCATGAACATTGCTGAAACATAAACCAGTAATTGTGTTGAAAATCAAGTCGAATACTGATGGTTGCACAGAGGTGGTTTGAATACGTTGTCCGGAGGAGATGGCCGTGTCGAAAAACGAACAGAGTTAGTCGAGCGAACAACTAAACTAAACACAAATTGTTAGAGTTCTATTTGCATCAAGAACTGTTGCAATAATAACCGCAATCAAAGTAATAAAAATATGTATACGCCAGACATGAAATTTAATAACGAACACCACAATATTAAGCCACTCGAGCTTGACACAAAAAATTCTAAAGCGCAATATTTTGTGAAACGATGTATGGAATGTAATCAGTGGTTTCGCGAGAAGAGAGGCAAGGGGGACACCCGCCCTCTCCAGTTTGTAGTGAAAAACGTTGAAAAATTAACTGTCTTTTATAATAAAACTAGTGTAAACGACCGGCCCATCCACTTTGTTGCGCTCCCCTCCGCTTCTGAAAAGCTTGCGACGCCCCTGAATATAATATATTTTGGAAAGAAATCTAGAGAGAGACGGATGGATAGATAGACATGCAGAGGAATAACACCGCATATGGATGACATGATGATGTTTTGTAGAACGATATTTCGGTATGAGATTTATTAAAATATATTTTTAAATTACAAAATATAGAGAAAACAAAGTTTCAGTTGTATTTCTGTTGTAAGTTCAAAATTTAAATTCTGCTGCTGTTGACTGCAAAACGTCAAAATTTTATTTTATTTTTTATGGTATCCCAGGACTGTCTTATTATACCCAGCACATGTCGTTTAAGCAAAAATTTTATATCAGTCAAAATTGCCATGCATATCCGATCGCAGTGTCACCGGAATAACTAACGCCACGGCAGAACTTCTCCGGTTACTTTGAGCTTGTTACTTTAATAACATTGTAGTGAGTTTTAAACTTTTTAGCTCCATTCCGTTTCCTGACTGTAAATATGTCATGTTTTGCAACTTTTCTTCAAAAATATGTTCCTGTGCAAGTTGAAAGACAAAATTTTGACTTCGGAATCAACTTTATATCAACACGAAACTTAGCTGCTCCATTTCGTATATAATTAATTTGTGGGCCCATATCACCTTTAGGGGCCAGACGTTATAAAGTTAGAAAAAGAATAGCTTAGAGCGGGGGGTTCGGGGGGCGGGAGCCCCCCCACTTATCCTTTTCCTAGTACATGGCTCATATAGGGATCTTAGCTTTGGCTAAGACTAAGGCTTATGCTTAGTATATCGAGAACGGCATAGCATGCATTTCATTTCCGCCCCTAAAGGTTACATTGGCCCCACGAGCACCAACCATAGAGTTATCTCCGAGTTGTTGTTCGGTTCCTTAAGTAGTTTCGTAAAACCAGCGAATAACGACGAACCGGCAAAGATGCACCCAATGACAAAGTGAGTTAACATAACACAATATGAGCTGCACCGTTTACCAGCAGAAGGTAAAGTTTTTGAAAAGTTATTTCTAGTACTCGTCACCACCTATGTTACATTTTACCAAATGACAGTTGATATTGATTTCAAACATAATAAAACAGTATTTCAAAGCCAAATTTTATGCTAAGACAATAAATTTTTATTCCCCACAGATCGCAATAATTGCCACAGATCACCATTGTCGAAGCGACATTATTAAATGAAGTCGTCACGTTGAAAGAAAGCCCAAAATATTCTTTAGGGATTCACTGGACAACAAGTAATTACGAAATTTCTGAGATTATACAAACGTTAATGGTGCAGGGCCGCACTGTCGAAAATATATTTCTTAGTTTCATATAATATTGACTTCAATGCGCAGCGCTTGTTTAATAAATTATTTTTCTTTGGGCCTAATAGTATATTAGATGAGCATAAAAATTATTTTATAACATAATTAATCCTACCACTGTGACAAGTCAGAATATGCAGATCACAAAATTGAATAAAAAACCTGCGCCAAATTCAGCAGCCCATACGAATTAATTGCTAATTATACACTATAATTTACCTCTTGTGATGTGCCGCTCAATCTAAAGGACCTAAAGCAGTTAAAGTGATCCGAACACATTTCTGGCTAAGCCTGTAAACGTGCTAAACACTGCACCAAGGACCCGCTCAAAACGGTTCTAAATTAGTGATGTTATTCTGGCCAACGAATTAACTCTTCACTGGTAATTGTACGGTGTACACGTTATAATGTCCTCGCTGTTTGGAAATGTTGTCTCCGGTAGTTGTAACCCTAGGTCTGGGTCACACCCAGTAGGTAAATCAATATCCGAGCATGTCCAACACACCCCTAGCTACTGCTTTTTTGTTCACGGTGCCGTACACACCCTTAGCTACCAATTTAACAGTAACGGGCTACGTCCGTGACGAATGCGGTCTATTCGTCAGTTGTGCTGTGTAGTTTTTAAAAAATCTTAATATTTGTAGCAAGACCATACGCATGTTGGCGAGATTACACTAGAATCTACAAATAAGATAGGGTGTATTTGTCGATAAAACTACAAAGCAGACATATTGTCACTGTCGAAAAGTGGCAATACCTCTAGCTACCTAGCCTTGATAAAATTTATAAAAAAACATAAAACATGGTGTGTGTAAGACACACTTATGTCCACAGTGTGTCTCACACTGTGGGGTCAAAGGTTATTATAACGTGAACGTTGCATTCATTACTCTTATTTTGTGCAATGTCTACAACAATAATTAATATTCACATTCTAAAGTTATGCCGAAGGGCACGCTGTTTAAATAAGTTTTTCGTCGATGGCATGCGGTTTAAGGAACATTAGTTGATCTATGCCGCAAACGCAGGAAAAAGATAACAAACCCGGGATATGAAATGTGTCCAAACAAAGCCATTATAGTCTATATACCAAGCCATTCGAATCGTATTTTAAAGCATTCTTATTAAAATAAGCTTATAAAATATTAAAATGAGTTTCCCGAAAAAGGCATTTTCCCGAGTCGCTATTTTCCCCCTAGTTTATGTCAGCTATATCCGCTGTGCTGTATATACTGTGCACCTATTTCCACCTGTTACATGCCATAACCATATAGCCCACAATGCACTCAAATTTGCATTCGATCGATGAAATCTATAGATTGAGCTTTCTTGCTCAAATTACTGCATGTTTCTTAACTGTCATTCCAAGACATTGCCATTGTAATTCAGTCCTTACAGTATTATTGTCAACAATAATTAGTTTCAAGAGAACGTGAAAAATGCATGATCGTAGATTAAAAGTTTCCAGATTGTGCCTGTCTAAGATATAATCAGGGCATAATTCATTAGTCTGCGAATTTTATCACACATCCTTCTTTATGCAAAAGGAACTACAATGAATAGTACGGCTCATTAAGCTATCCAAAAGTGGATTAAGCAACCCCAACACCCTTCCCACCCGGTCTCTTCCCACCCGCTCGCTGTACCCGTGGTTGCACAGTTCCGCGTGCTTGTTGAGCGACATCGCAGCTTTCCCGTTTACTCTGTGAATTCGTCCATGCTATGATTTGCTGACGAGCGAATTCTGTGTTGGAAGACGCGTTTAATCGCAATGAAGAATGTATCATATCGTACTACCAATATCTGCCGTTGGTTGACATCGTTAACTCTTTTTGTATACGTAACGAAGCATTAGGCATGTATATAACACAGATCACTAAAATAACTGCCTCTCAGTTTTAAGGCTATTGCCAAACGAACTCTGGAGTGATATGAAGGGCACGCAAAGCACCTAAAGATCAAACCCTCGAGAGATCTGTAAGTCAAACCGTTTTAGTAACTTCAACTATAAATGATAACAGCAATACTTTCAATTTCGATTTGTCCATATTGTTAGATACTGCGTTGAGGCTGTTGTGTTTGACATCCCTGTTTTCGGCTAGCCAGCAGACGCCATAACACCTAGATCAGTGATAGGAATAATTTAATCTGATTTTGACCCGGAAAATATTGTGACCTAGTGTTTTGCATGCATTTTTGGGATCGAAATGAACTCAGCGATATCCGAATATCACAGGAGAAGCACACGCGCAGTCGAAACCTAAGCCAGATTAAAATGAAACTATTAAAAAGACATAAGTGATAACAGCTAGCAAGATAATGGGGCCTTTCTCTGCGTTGAGTGTTAGGAATTCGACTGGTCAAGAATATTTTTGTCTAGTTCATATTTGGCATAGCTTAGGGTAAACACAAAGGTGCTAAACACGCTTTTATAGATAAGAAAACTATAAGACTTGGACATAGATAAAACGGCACACATCCTATGAGAGCAACCCTGAGTTGGCGTTTGTCTATTCGACGATAGATGTCAGCTCATAATTTGATTTTTAAGAATAGTGTACTAACTAGATAGACAGATAGATGACAAGATAGGATGTAAAACCTGACGCGGCCACTTACTGTAACCTTGTTGGGCACCCCAAGTTCAATACTGCTCTGAAATATTCTTTACTTAACTTACTATTGCTCTATGTCGTTCTCGCTCATCTAATGTCTGTGTTACCACGAATTTTTTGTTAGTCTGCAATTTCATATGTCCCGTTATTAAACGTTTGGCGCTTTCTAACTCGTCTTCACAGTATGACCATATGTTATTATCTTACAAACCGATTCAGTACAGATGGCACTTATATATGCCCCGTACGTTATCAGGTAAGGTATGACAGTTGTCATTCGACATTTTTATTTTATTTTGAAAGAAATTTGGTCTAAATTAGTCAGCTTTACAAAGGAACGTCTTTTAACTTATATTCTATTCATTTCTACAACGGAACTAGAGTAGATTTTGTCAAGTCATTTCAAGGTTTATTGATTTACAGAGCCGGTGCTAGGATGTGACTGCCCCAAAGTATGATGTGATTTGGGCCCCGACCTATAATGTCAAATATTACACTTAGCTTTTGTTGTATTGCACTTCTAGCGATGGATGTAATTCTTTGAGATTTCTATACAAATTTGTTGTACTTAGTGATCACGCTTGCTAGCGAAAAATTTATTTTTGCTTTCGTGAAATTAAAATTCCACAAGCTGTGGATGACCGCCTAGCCGCTGCGCTTAGGGATAGAGGTAATAAGAATCCAGATCCGTATAAGTGTTATCAGTCGAATTATTTTAAATTATGGTTGCTGTTTAACCTAGATCACATTAATATTCCTATTATACACCAAGATCCACTAAATACCTTCCTAGATTCTACCGTGATTACCAATTATTTAAAAAAGAACGAGATTTTCTGTTTTGTAGTCATGAGAGCGACAACAACTCATAATTAAGTTGTAAGTGGTACCTATCCGCACACAATGGACGAAGCTATAATATGTAATAGTAAAATAAGTTTTAATTGTTGTCAACAACAAAAATATATGTGTAGTAGTTGTATAAAATATAAAATTTGAACTAAAAATTTGTAGTTTTACTTGACAAAATATACTTTGGAGAAAATAATTATCTCAATAATAAACAAACTTTTTTTGCACGTCGCCATATAACAAACTATTATAAAACTTATTTTATTACAACAGTGTAAAAGTTGTACATTTATTTAAATTTTAAATAATAATTGAAACATACCGCTTGACATATGTCACTTGAACGAGAATATAACCCCAAATCAACAACAGCGTCCACAAATGCAATGATTTTGACGAAACAAGTAATAATTGCTGTTTCGACGAACAAACGTATTCGGAAAGCAATTTGACAACTTATTTTTTTCAATTAGATGTACATTGAATGTAATATTTCGTATGTTACAGATTGCATCGAAGGCGCAGGAGGCAACAAAGTTACAATGTGAGGCCTTGTAGTTATCATGCTCGTGTGACCACGAGCTGAAAAGCAGAGTAGAGCGAGTGGTGATCCGAACAAATTATAAAAACAGCAAGAGCTAAAACAGTGATATGGTCAATGGTGAGATGTAATATTTCGTATGTTACGGATTGCATCGAAGGCGTAGGAGGCAACAAAGTTACAATGTGAGGCCTTGTAGTTATCATGCTCGTGTGACCACGAGCTGAAAAGCAGAGTAGAGCGAGTGGTGATCCGAACAAATTATAAAAACAGCAAGAGCTAAAACAGTGATATGGTCAATGGTGAGATGTAATATTTCGTATGTTACGGATTGCATCGAAGGCGTAGGAGGCAACAAAGTTACAATGTGAGGCCTTGTAGTTATCATGCTCGTGTGACCACGAGCTGAAAAGCAGAGTAGAGCGAGTGGTGATCCGAACAAATTATAAAAGCAGCAAGAGCTAAAACAGTGATATGGTCAATGGTGAGATGTAATATTTCGTATGTTACGGATTGCATCGAAGGCGTAGGAGGCAACAAAGTTACAATGTGAGGCCTTGTAGTTCTCATGCTCGTGTGACCACGAGCTGAAAAGCAGAGTAGAGCGAGTGGTGATCCGAACAAATTATATAAACAGCAAGAGCTAAAACAGTGATATGGTCAATGGTGAGATGTAATATTTCGTATGTTACAGATTGCATCGAAAGCGCAGGAAGCAACAAAGTTACAATGTGAGGCCTTGTAGTTATCATGCTCGTGTGACCACCAGCTGAAAAGCAGAGTAGAGCGAGTGGTGATCCGAACAAATTAGAAAAACAACATGAGCTAAAAGCGTGATATGGTCAATGGTGAGATGTAATATTTCGTATGTTACAGATTGCATCGAAAGCGCAGGAAGCAACAAAGTTACAATGTGAGGCCTTGTAGTTATCATGCTCGTGTGACCACCAGCTGAAAAGCAGAGTAGAGCGAGTGGTGATCCGAACAAATTATAAACAAGCAAGAGCTAAAAGCGTGATATGGTCAATGGTGAGATGTAATATTTCGTATGTTAAAGATTGCATCGAAAGCGCAGGAGCAACAAAGTGACAACGTGAGGCCTTGTAGTTATCCTGCTCGTGTGAACACGAGCTGAAAAGCAGACTAGAGCGAGTGGTGACCCGAACAATTTATAAAAACAGCAAGAGCTAAAAGCGTGATATGGTCAATGGTGAGATGTAATATTTCGTATGTTACGGATTGCATCGAAGGCGCAGGAGGCAACAAAGTTACAATGTGAGGCCTTGTAGTTATCATGTTCGTGTGACCACGAGCTGAAAAGCAGAGTAGAGCGAATGGTGATCCGAACAAATTATAAAACAGCAAGAGCTAAAACAGTGATATGGTCAATGGTGAGATGTAATATTTCGTATGTTACGGATTGCATCGAAGGCGTAGGAGGCAACAAAGTTATAATGTGAGGCCTTGTAGTTATCATGCTCGTGTGACCACCAGCTGAAAAGCAGAGTAGAGCGAGTGGTGATCCGAACAAATTAGAAAAACAACATGAGCTAAAAGCGTGGTATGGTCAATGGTGAGATGTAATATTTCGTATGTTACATATGGCATCGAAAGCGCAGGAAGCAACAAAGTTACAATGTGAGGCCTTGTAGTTATCATGCTCGTGTGACCACGACCTGAAAAGCAGAGTAGAGCGAGTGGTGATCCGAACAAATTATAAACAAGCAAGAGCTAAAAGCGTGATATGGTCAATGGTGAGATGTAATATTTCGTATGTTAAAGATTGCATCGAAAGCGCAGGAGCAACAAAGTTACAACGTGAGGCCTTGTAGTTATCCTGCTCGTGTGAACACGAGCTGAAAAGCAGAGTAGAGCGAGTGGTGACCCGAACAATTTATAAAAACAGCAAGAGCTAAAAGCGTGATATGGTCAATGGTGAGATGTAATATTTCGTATGTTACGGATTGCATCGAAGGCGCAGGAGGCAACAAAGTTACAATGTGAGGCCTTGTAGTTATCATGT